>JAODGE020024791.1:0-10231 GCA_027574965.2 Ecitophya simulans
TACAGAGATAAAGAGATAACAACTGATGTATATGCTTTATTGGTTTAAAAGAGTTAGGTATTAACCTATGTGGTTGAACCTAAGAGTTAATAGAATATTGCGCATCTATGCCCTAAATGTCTTCTTTCGCTTTTATTACTTTTTGCTTTAAAGTAACTTTTCAAATTGTTTCAGATGCATATTTATGAGAAAAATATCGGTGGATTTCTTTCTGCTGGAGAAATGCCACTGCCAGCACTCTATTGCACAATGGCAGTACTATTCTTCCTGTCTGGATGCTTTTGGATCTTTTTGCTACGACAATCACGCCATCCAATATTTAAGATTCATTATTTGATGGCTTGTCTCGTGTTTCTAAAGGCGCTTTCACTAGGCTTTCATGGCGTAAATTACCACTACATCGAAGCCCTGGGCGTACACTTGGCGACATGGGCGATATTATTCTACATAGCTCATCTTCTAAAAGGCGCTTTATTGTTCATCACTTTAGTCCTCGTCGGCACCGGTTGGACGTTCATTAAACACGTTTTGGCTCCAAGAGATAAGCGCCTATTTATGGCTATCATTCCGCTGCAAGTTTTAGCCAATATTGCCGAAATAATCCTAGAAGAGTCGGAGGAAGGTTCGAGGGAACACAATACATGGCGCGATGTACTTATATTAGTCGATTTACTCTGTTGCGGATGTATTCTATTCCCAGTGGTATGGTCCATACGACACTTACAAGAGGCATCGCGAACCGATGGTAAAGCTGCAGTGAATTTGCGCAAACTTAAACTCTTCAGACACTTCTACGTGATGATCGTATGCTACATTTACTTCTCACGCATTATTGTGTATCTATTGAAAATCACTGTGCCATTCCAATATGGTTGGTTGGACGAGATGTTTAGAGAGATGGCGACGTATGCCTTCTTCGTCTTAACTGGATATAAATTCCGGCCTGCAGCGCATAATCCTTATTACAATTTACCCACCGAGGATGACGAAGAGGATTTAGTGTATGTTTTTGCAATCTGTTACTAATGTGTAAGATTAATTTCCAAAATAATCCTTATTTTTAGTATATCAGACACGGGATTAACTGAAGGCTTATCGAGAGTTAACTCGCGGTACAAACATCCGCAAAAACCGCAAGTGACGATGACGGAAGTGACCGAGGAGGAAAGCGACCAACTACTTGCACAAAAGGAGAGCAGCCACGAATACGACTAAATACATTACGACTGTTTTGTATGTATATGGTCACATAACGAGATAATGCAAGCTTTAGGTGCGGCAGATAACATACCGTTTACTTATCCTACCTTCTGGAATCGTTCGGGTGTTTTCTGGAACAAGTTCATTTTGAAGTGCAAGGAAAGGTAAATTGTTCGAAGTTTGAAAGGTCTTTTATGTGTACTGTGATAGAAATTTCACGCGTGTGATCATGTATATAGCATATTACGAGGTTATTTAATTTTGCATACATGTTTGTGTTGATTGTTAATTTTGCATTTGCAGGCAACTACTTTACTTTATAATCTCGATGTGCGTTATACATACAGCATACAACTAATAATAATCGCACATTTGTGCGTCGTAATTTCCTTTTCATAACTTCACTTTGTCAAATAGCAAATTTGTATTTATTCACTTAGTAAATCCACTGGAAATAATATATTAGCGTGTGATTACTAAATTATTTTATTTTAGACCTAGTCACTTAAAACTAGTAATCCTCAGTTAAGTTGAGTAATGCCTTATAGATAAGAGGTATAGAGGATTTATGGGGTCTGCAAATAGTTGAACATCATATTATTTTTATGATTTGGAATAACAAATCTTCATCCGTCTCGTTCAAAAGGTTAAAGTTTCGTTACATATATATATATAATTAAAATTTCAAGTAGTAAACCACATGGTAGAATTTTTTTGGGGAATGAAGATAAGTTTTGTGGTGTAGAAACTATTTGGTTATCATACCCGGTAATTCGATTTCATTGCTTAAAACCATAGAAATGCAAACACTTAGGGATTTCTCACTTTGCAGGACTAAAGTAGATCACAGGTAATTCATATGATGGCTTACATATAGGCGATTAACTAACTGAGAAAATTGTGGTGTTTACATAGAATGAATGAAATATTACTTTATTCAACGTTCGCTCGCAATCAAGACAGATTATATTTTTACTCACCGTATAGTCGTCCTGTCGCTATTGCAGTAGCCGACGTCGAGCTTCGGCCACGATAGGATGTAAACAAACGAATCAAAACGAATTCAGATTGAGTACAAATCGTAAGCTAGCTCAATAAAATATTTGTTTTTCTTTGCCCTGGCATCTGATCGTTTTTTAAAATATAGGTAGTTTCACAAGTTGGAATATATGAGAAAGTCATATTTTTATTTTGCTTCCAATCTTTGCCTTTTCCTATCAAGATATTCTTGAACATTATCAAATTTCCTCTTGTACAACAAAGAAACATCAGTTTTTGGAAGATGCTTATCAAAAGCATCTTGATACAATTTAATTATATTTGTTTTTAATGAACTTAACACAAACTTATTCTCAGAAATATCATAATTATACAAAATCAACTCATCCTTTGTTAACACACAAAGATTAAAACTTAATGCAAATGCAACAAGCACTGCACCACCATCTGGTAAGCTCAATCTTTGAATGTGATAAAAGTTCTGCCTATCATAATTAAATTCATATACCTCAATATTATTCAAATGGAGTAGTGTAATCCCAATTAAAGCAAATCCAGTTTTGTATTCAAACACTTGCATATCAGTTACAGGCAGAGCATTCACCTCAACATTATCTTTCTCCATCAAATCTTTAAACTTCTCTATATTTGAAGAATCACATAGTACTGAATTAGTGTTTATCTGAGATACTTCCATACCCCTTCTGTAATCCCACAAACGAAGTGTGCCATCCCCAGATGCTGATACCAATTGATCATTAATGATGGCCAAATTTGTTACAAATTCCTGGTGTCCCAAGCAATAACATAGAATGTTATAACAATTTGGATAGTGTGAAATCCTTATCTTCTCATCTCGATCAGAGGTAATGATAAACTTTCCACATGGTGACATGGCAAGATCCAATAACATGCTGAGGTGACCCAGGAGTAGCTTAGGCTCTTCATCTTTTTTATACAAAAAAGTATCACCAGTTTTATCAGCCACAATTATATTGCCATCCTTGTCAAAACAAATTTTGCTCGCTGCTCGGTTAATAATAAAATTTAAAATTGGTGTGAGACTTCTTGTATCAAAAGTTACCACTTGCCTATTATGAGTTGAAACAGCAAGTAATAAACCATTATTTGAAGTAGACAGTGTTGTAATCTTAGGTGTTTCTTTAAATAGTTCTTCTTGAGCTTTGCTCAAATTTTCTGGTGTGACAATTGGTGGTAAATCATGACTTACTGTATCACCATTTGTCAATTGTACAAAAATTAACTTATTTCCAATTCCAATGCACAGCGTTTTTTCCAGTTGCAGTAAAACAGGCATTTTTAGTTTTCGAAGTAAATATTTAACAAAAATTGCAACTGAATAAACCCACGTGTTCGCGTTTTGCTGAATTAATCAGCTGGTACAAAATGAGGTTGTGTTGCTGATGGATGGAAAGCACACAGTCAAAGTAATTATCGGTAACTATCAATTCCATTCCAGGGTCCAAACCCTAATTATCCAAACAAATTGAGCGCAATGAAGTAAGTGTAGCGACTGACATGAACACGGCGTCACCAATCAAAGTTTTGTTAGTTTATTTGCACACTTTAGTTTCCGATATGAATATCGTATTTAGTACATTTAATTGTTCTTGATTTGTACTCGAAGAAGGCAAAAGCCTTCGTTAGTTTTGTCACTCACTTACGGCTCGTGTTCCACGTCCTAGTTGCAAAAGTTACAAAACAAATAATGATGTTGATACATTAAATTTGTTTTCCTAATAAATAAGCTGTAATTATTTCACATACCTGAAGAAGCAACACGTCTTATGGGAGAAGTATCAAGCATCATCACTTTATATAGCTTACAGAGCTAAATCAGTGTTGGTAGATTGTTAATTGATTATTAATGCCTTATTTGCCTGAATTTTTATTTTCAGATGTTAGCCAGGCTTACTTGTGTAATTCAAATAGTTGTTGGTGTGTCTGTTTAAAATATTTGGGTTCGTCAAAATTTCAAACAATTAATTAATTGTATTAGGTACTTTTATATTTAACAGATAATTGCAATTACCTTGTACTTTACTTTACACTGGTGAATATCAATTGCGCCACATCTCCCAATGCTGATTCTGCTCGTCCTTCAATGAGAAATTTTTTTATTTGTGGTGAAAAAATAAAACTTTATGCCAGAGTATAAGACTGGTTCCTCGCTAATGCAAACAAAGCAAACCTATGCAAGCACATGCTTCAATTTTCAATAAATTTTAAAGTAAATCATTTACTTCAGCGCGTTCCTGGAAATTTGCGTATCGCCTTTGTAATTCTTGGGTTATTTAAATGGCTTTGTCAAAAATAGAATATTTCTTTGTCCCCGATAACCCTACGACTCGGTATCACCAAAACACCATCTTCCAAAATATTTATTACAAAGTTTGTCGAGCGTTTCTTTAATTATTCAATGAGAACGTTCTTTTACCGAATCTTTGAAATAACGACGCAGGATCGGTACTGATTGTTACAATTACCAAATCCATTCGCCATGCCACAGAAAAAAAAGGTGTGGAATCTATTCGGCAACTTGCATCAACTGTGTACGAATGAAATTAAAAATAGCATCATTTGCAACCCTCCTTTGAATTTGTTCCAGGATGCCCTCTGTCGAACGCGCTCTGTCTAATTTTACCTGCAGATTCTGAATTTGCCGCTTCAGTTCTGCATTTTGCTTGCGCATTTCGCGGGCACGCATCTGTCGTCCTTTTGGCGAAACCAATACCTTGTGTGCAGAAGTGGTGGAAGCTGAACCTAAACATGTTTAAATGTATACATAATATGCAAACATACAAAAACACTAACCTGTTTGTGGTGCCATTGTACTAGTTTGTGTCTCTGAGATGTAGCATTCATCAATATTTATAGGTTCATCTAAGAAAATTCAATAAAGCATATGTAATGACATTTACATTGATAATAAACAACGAATCCATACCCAAATTTGAAATAATGGCTAGGTCAGTGGCAGAAGGGTCAAATGTAGGATTCTCAACTTCATCATTTAATCCATCAGCTGAAAGAATATTTAAGAAATAAGATTTTGCTTAAAAATTTCTGACAGAATTTTACCTGAACTTGAAAATGACTTAAGCTCTTGCTGAGAGGGGAATTCTGCATAATCTTCATTATCTGGAATAATTTTCAATGTAATTGCATCTGCTTTGATATCTCACATCAGTATTGGTTAAGGAATAATACAGCCACATTTAACAGGTGGAGGCAAATGTAGATTCATGTACATATATATAATGCATCGCTCTTCGGTGTCGGTGTCTTCGATGTCTATGGAAGGCAAACAATAACAAACCGTTCCGGTGGTACAAACAAGTTGAGCTTACTGTAGTCCACATAAGAGCGTAGCCAGTCGTATGCATACGCTGCGCCACTGGTTTGTTTGCCCACCACAGAATTTCCAACCAGCAGCATTAAAATGCCCAGGTCTGATTTATATTAAATTAACATAGGTCATTATAATAAAATAAACACATACCAAAAGTGGATGATACTGCGAACTCACTGGAAGGATGATCAAGTGGCACAGATTGAACTCCCTTAGCTGAAAGAATATTTATAAAATAGGACCTTACATAACATTTCTGAAATAATTACCCAAATAAGAAGTTGAAATAGGTTCATGCAGATATGGAACTTTGACATTATCACCTAAAAAAAGATTTTAATAATTTGTTGAACCTTCCACATAAAGAGGCAAATTGATTTGGAAATTATATGCTATAATGTTATATAGATAACCATTATAAAATAAATCTATACCTATCAAAGTTGAAGAAATTGCTAGCTCATCAGTGGGAGCAATATCAATTCGTGCAGAATGAACTTCTTTACTTTGTCCATCAGCTGAAAAAATATTTATACAGGAGCATTCTCCTTAACATTTCTGAGGAACTTTTACCTAAACCAGAAGTAGACATAGGTTCTGGGACAGATGAGACTTCATTATAATTGTTATCATCTATAAATAAATGTCAATAAGTTATTTATCAGATTTAGTGACTAATATCACAATCATGGTTTAATAGCAGTAAAACCACCTTTATCAAAAGGCAAATTTATATTGGGAATAGCATCTCGCCTCAAGTCGGTGACATTGCAGTTTCCAGGAAAGAATTGGTCAGCACTGAAATGGACCTGGCAAACCCTGTATGTCCTACAGACACGGGAGGGATCAAGGTTTGCCAGTTTCTTATTTCCAGTTGCTTTGATCCACTGTTGATAACGCTACAAAACAAATATGTGTTTGTTGAACTTTTAATATAATTACATTAAATCACATTATACTTACATTAGTTTCAAATGCGTCTGTGCACCTCGGAAAGCGATACATAGAGTATTTGCTGGTATTATTATGGTTGCTACAGTTGCGCACGCAGCAATAACACATTTTTATAATAAAATTGATGTAACGTCAAGAACGATAACGTGCCGAAGACAGAAGCTCACGCGTAGTACGTGTAGAACGTGTATAATAACGTGTATAATTAATAGGTTAGGTGGCGTACGCTTTTCGTCCCACCGAAGGGCAAAAAACTCGAATGGCATGATCCACGAGATGTGTGCATCACGTGTGAGCGGTAGAAGCCGGAGGGGTGGCAAAAATTAATCAATTAATCGAATTAATCTATTATTTTTGTTTTAACTACGATTTAACTACGAAATTTCAATTATTTTTGACACGGAGTTAATCGAACTAATTGATTTTTTCTGATCAATTAATCGAATGCAAATAATATATTTGTAAGGCTGAGAAGTTCGGAGCAGAATTTGAAAACTGGAGGAACGAAGTCGCACACCGATACGCGCGTTCAACCGTGTCGCTGGCGGCTTTATTAATTATTAATATATATGTATATATGGATAGATATATAAAATTGTTACAAAATATATTAAAATTGTTTCAATAATTTTAATAATAAATTTCAGTTTAAAATTTGCAATTTAAATTAATCAATTAATATTTTGATCGATTAATTGCTAACTTTTGCCATCCCTATTTCCGATATCCCTAACCTACAATACCGATTCCAATTGTAACAGCAGAAAATCGCCATCATCGCCAGCCTGAATCTTCGTCATAACCTTCAATTTATTTTGTAGAGCATAAAATGTCTTGCGTAAATTTAATTATTAAGCGCACAATAACAACCACTGCAACATGTAATGGAAAACGCAATTTTCGTAAATTTCCTTTGTACAACAAACGTGGGACAAAAATATTTAAGCAGCAACAGTTGGAAAATCCAGATCCAGAAATTCCCATTGATAAACGAGGTGTTAGAGAAACAGGATACACAAGCAATGGTAAATTTATTCTTGTACAAGAAATGATTCCGGAATTAATTGTTCCGGACTTAAAAGACTGCAAATTGAAGCCCTATGTGTCCTACCGGGCACCAGATGTCATACAAAGTGAATTTACAGCCGAAGATTTATTCAATGTTGTTTATGCTCAGAAGATTACAGAAGACTTTAAGAGTGGAAAGCTCACAATGGATGGCAGTCCCAAGGAACCATCAGATAATGAAAACCTTACTCCTGAGGAGGCTTATGTTAGAGCTAGAAAGACAGGGGCTGATATTATGTAGAATATTATGTTCATGTGCAGCAGGTTAGAAGTTGTATAAAATATACTTATAAAAACATCAATTGTTTATTAATTTAAGTTTAAATGTATAATTTCTATTTAATGTTAATGTTAGGCCAATTAAAACTAGCCTAGGTCATTTCACAATGACAAAATTACTAAAATGTACCTAATATCTTATTAAGTCAATTGGTAAAAAAATCTATAATTGGAATGCCATGGAAGTCCGGTTTTAATTAATCAATTATAGCACTGCAATATGCAAGCTCCTATATAAGATTTTCTTCCATGTCTAACTCTGTCACATTTCCAAATTATGAATATAATGTTATATTTGATGGTGCCCCATGTGAAATGTTTAGGTTCAGGTCATCCAAATCATAGTTTTTTCATGATTTGCTAGAACGTCTCAAAAGTGTTTAAATTGAGAAGTTATACATTTAGCAGTATAATATTTACTAACAATAAGCGTTTCAGTCATACGTTGAGTCCATAATTGGCGATGAGAGATTAAAATAAACAACGTTTGGAAGCGCAGGCCCCGAGACACTTAGGTACAGGAATTGGCCCAGTTGTGCTTTTAACCACCTCTATCGATTCGTTCCCGACCATCACTTATCACGTGAATTCTTCAGTATGCATAATCCTTAGTTCTAGATCACTCCCGGGCCTAGGAATTCTCGAGCAACGTGACAGTTGTAAGTTGATTGTATTGTTATTCAAATCCATCTATTCAGGGATAATGAAATCTGACAATATTAAGTTATTATTTAACTAATCATAATCATAAGGTAAGGTAGGCGACGGCGATTACACATACTTTTTGCTAATTATAAAAACCGTTCAGATTCTCAACTGCTTGGGCCTCAAACAGAGAATAAAAAGTTGTGGTTTATTATAGTTTAACACAAAACTGAAATGCTTCATCAAAAAATATATATATTTTTTGAGTGTCTAATCTAATACAGTAGTTTTGTGGTAGAAGTGAGGTGCAAATTCCAACAACCAATCTCGTTCAATGACTGTAACATCCTTCATGAATAATTTCGTAGTGTGAACAACTTCACAGAAAAGGACCCTACAACCCAGAATGTGTATATAACATAATAATTAATTTGACTTCAATAAATTGATAGTTACCATTGTGGCTGCATAAGCGTATACAATGTACTATCAGGATGAATGTACAACTCTATGTCCCCACGCACTGTTTTATAAACGCCTGAATGATGTAAATAAGCAGCATTTGGAAACAAGCCCGACACCATACATTTGCAAATGATTTCAGAGATTCCTAAAACAGAAACGCATTAACCGTAAAACATAAACTCATAACAATAATTACCATTGCAGGATATAACAGGAATGTCGTAGTTTTTCAGCATCTTCAACAATCGACTGCGGATTTCCACCACACGTTTCATGCATTTGTGATTTATAAAATTTTTGTGACAATATCCCTGATCCATATTACTTTGCATGAAACCTATGTAAACATTCAAGTATGTAATCAAGTCTCCCTCAGCAACTTCAAAATTCCGCTTTTGCACCCTAGCTTTAATCATATTGGCACCTGTGGATGGTTTGGTAAAAATGTTTTCCACTTGTAACATAGATATGATCGTTAATACTTCTTCAGAACAACCAAATTCACCTGAAATTCTTTCCATGAGTCGCGCCCGTGCCAATGAATAACAGATATCTTACCAGATGATAATAGTATTTTAGTATACAGAGGATCTAAAGCAAATTCGGCCATATTATAGCCTAAAGGATCGGTTAAAGCACCCTTTATATCAATTGCTCCTAGTGCATATAATATTTCCAAAGCGCTGCGGAGATTTTCGATAGGTGGAGGGCTAGCAAAGCTAAATTTGGTAATGTTTTCAATGCCAAGTGCCTTTAATTGGAGCACTATATACGTTAGGTTTGTCCGCGTCATTTCAGGAGGAGTACTATCCGCTAATTTTTCAAAATCATCCTCACTGTAGAGGCGATAAGCCTTGCCCGCTTTCATTCTTCCTGCTCGTCCTGCCCTTTGATTTGCAGATGCTTTGCTGGTAGGCATAATCATTAAACTATCAGTGTGTGTAGAATTGTTATACCATCGGAGTTTAACGAACCCACAATCTATAACTAAAGTAAACATGGGTAGACATTACAGCTCCTATGTGTTTCGCACCGACAAAAATTATATTTACCATGAACAATGCCTGGTATAGTTACTGACGTTTCAGCAACATTGGTAGCTATAACAACTTTGCGATAACCATTGGGTGCGTGCTTAAAAACTTTTAACTGTTCGTAATATGGGAGTGAGCCGTACATAGGAAGAACGTGCATTAGGTTCGGTTTCTTTTCTTGCTCAATGTGATCGGCATGTTCTCGAAGTAAACG
>JAODGE020024799.1:0-18537 GCA_027574965.2 Ecitophya simulans
ACTTTTGCAAACCTATTTAGGGCGGCTGTTATTGCCGTTTTTCGAGTGAACCTTATTTAATTTTTTTGTTCCTTTTTAATGTTTTGTATTTGTTTGTGCAATATTAGATACACACAATATTAAATTAATGTTAGCAATACAATAATATAATATACCTATTATATTTTTAAGAAATACTCATTTTACTTATGTGGTAAATTTTGAAAGCTATTTGAACCACTTTCGGTTACAATTCGAAAATAAAACGCGCTGAATTGGAAAGAACAACCTTTCTTCTACAAAACGAAATAAGAATTTTAACTCTATCTGCTGTAGATCACGTGTTATAGCCGATTTTGCAAAAGTTTTTTTAGAAAAGTTAATGAATTGGCAAATTTTGAAAGCTGTTCGGTTATAATTAAAATATAGATCACGTGTTACAGTCGATTTTGCAAAACATGTTTTAGAAAAGTGCAAAAATTGCCATTTTGGAAGCCATTTTAACCCACTTCCGGTTACAATTCGAAGATAAAACGCGCTAAAATTAAAAGACCAACACTTCTACTACAAAATTAAATTTCCAGTCACATTCTATAGAGGAAATAAATCAAATATTTAATATTACTCACCGTAGGATCTGTAAAAATGAAGAGAGCAAAAGACATTACGTAAATACAATGAACATCTTTATTGTATTGACATTTTATATTTTATAACTTGACAATTACAAGAAATAAGAAGAGTCCACTACGAAATGATAGCGAACGCGTTTGAAACATGAGTATCGTACAAGTGGCGTCTCAAAACATGTTGCATCGCAACTGAAAAACCTAGTCGCACGTCGTAGCTAAAATACCTCCAAAACATCGTAGGATGCATGCGTAGAATCACCACGCGTGGTACATTGTTTTCGCCTCGTCAAATAAAACAGTGTAGAAATAGATCTATACATCTATTTGTGTATAATGGCAATAGATACATAAACCAACATAAAAGTACGGCAATAACAAATCGTATTATCACACATCCAAACAAATGTTCCGTATGGATTTGAACAGCTTTCTATGTCTTACGTCTCTTACAAGATTCGGTGCATGCCTCCCGTCCGCCTCCATCATGTTAATGTATACGCAATTATTTACTACATTTGCTCGTGAACCATTCTCCCACAACGTATTAGAACTTTCATTCGTTTTGTACAATAAGTTTGTCGAGAATGCGGATAGACTCGTGAGAGGGTATGTTTGTCGTTTGCGCAAAGATTTTAATATGGATAATATTCGAGACTTTAGAACTCGTTTAAAACCTAGGTATAGAATCATTCAGACTTTGTCGGGTTTTGTTTGAGTCGAGAAAGTGAAATGGTGCGTCGACGGGTGGACGGATAACTATTCTATGAAAAGCACATCGAATATGTTCGAAAAACAACAGCATTACAATGACATTATATCGCGCTACGAATTTAGCGTTAATGTGCAGTAACTTGGATCGTGTAATTCTTGTGAAGCCCGACCTGATATTTCAACTCATAATACACCGAACCGTGCGATTCCTTCCGTCGTTCGACAATGTCATTCTTTCTGCGCCCCCGCGCCGAGTTCTGGGCAGTTAAAATCGCGCCGATGGGACCACATCAGACCTACGATTTATAACTTCATATATCCTCCCATTCGAATGCTACAATTTCGCGCCAACTCGACTCGCATTTTAATCCAAAAACGGAGTAATTATTCTAGATTGGTCCAGATTCACAAGGGTGGCTTTGCATGAATCGATGTACGCATCATAATTTACATAAATAAATCTTACGTAGATACAAAAACTAAGTCTATACACTTACATAAATCTTGAATTAATATGCTACACTGCACATTATTATAAGTATCTTTCAATTCGATAATATTAGTAGCTCTTTTATACACGTAACTACAGTATTTATACAACATCATTCGTTCGTCTCGCACAGTCAACCGCACTATTTGTTAATGTATAATTCATCTCGTATTGCATCTCTTGCAAGCTTATCCAGTTAAGTTTAGCACATCATTTATCTTATTCCGTTAATGTTACATTATATAATCTAAATTATTGAACCCAAACGTTGCAATCATGCACCATTCTAGTCGCAATCAGTCAAGCCAGCATTCTTTCGATTAAATTGTAGCCTAGACAGTTGATAGATCTTCAATAATACTCGAATAATGATCTTGTGTCAGCACAGTAGTTTCGCATTAATATAGCCTCATCGTTATAGAGCCGACATTCGATCAGTTCGTCCGATATTAATCCCTACAACATGCTTAATTTCATTAAATCATGTAACTTTGCACTAATCTCTTATGATTAGCAATATTTTTCACTACGCGCAGTACTGCGTTGCCATCTTAACAATAATGTACAATCTCTCGTCAATTACATTGTGTGTATACAATCTTTAGATGTATATAAATATTGGTAAAAAAATGAACGCGTATCGTTAGTAGATAGGTACAAAAATTGGTAAAATATGTACAAGGTACCAGTAAGTTGTTTTTCGATTTGTTGCGATAACGCTTTTCTAGTTTCGTCAACGCTAACTGAGCAACATTAGATGGAGATTAAAAATGATTAGTTTTGGAACTTGTGCGTGCCCACTGGTAATAGTCGCGCTTCTGCAAATTAAAACAAAATACAATTTCATTGATTGATCGTGAGAATAAAGCCGCCGGGAAGATTGTGTGGTACAAAAGCATGCGTCAAACAAGCGGACCAAAATTCCCAGCGGTCGTTCCGAATAAACAATGAAACAACACAAACAATTGCGATGCTCCTGGCGATCATGATGCGATGATGCGATGAATGATCTTCGAGCGCGAATTAGAATTTCGTTAGAACTCTGTTTCTTGCTGTCTATTTAAGCCCTAGCTAATCGTACGTTATTCCAAACGCAACCTAGATAAACACACGTCCTAATTTGCTTACGTCGAGTGCCATTATCAACTACGCCCACTTAAATCGAAACACGCGTGCAGCTCGACCATTTCGGCTACGGTTACCAACCGACGACGAGCGTGTGAATGTGTCTGAATGTGTGCAGTCATGTACAAAATGTATGAACTAGTCGCAAACAGGAATTATGTACACCAAGCGGCTTGTTTGGGATCTAAGTGACCGTGAGTTTGGGCCCCACTGCCTCCATACCTTCGGGCGGCACTCGCACGCTGTCGTTGCTCAGCGAACCGTTGACGGCCCCGTTGGCAGTCGCGTACAGATCGGGCGCGCCGTCCGGCGGGCTGCAGAGCGTCTGCAGGGCAAGATGCACGCGCAGGTAATCGTCGACGGAGCCCCAGATGCCGGGGCGCCGATTGTGAAAGAGTTTCGTGTACATGTAAATGTCTATGTGGTTGTCGTACATCAGGTGCTTCCGGAGCGTGCTCAGCGCGCAGAATTCCGCAGCTTCGGTGCCGCCGTACCTGAGGAGCGTGAGAACAGCGCGCGTGTTAAGTCGACGTCACCGACAATGGCCGGCAACGAAACCACCCACCTGTCGACAATGACGATCGGTCCGTTTTGATATCCTAATTGTGCGCTTTGCACGGTATTTGGCAAGTAGAAGATTTCGCTCGCTGTCGAGCACAGGTGCGGCCAGTTCGTGCTGTGGATCATGCGCACGTGCAGCTCGTAGTCGTCCTGGAGCGACTGCATCGTAAACTCTCTGGTAACGTAGGTGGATTGCGCCACTTCGTTGACCAACTTCACCTTGTAGTTTTCGGCGTCTATCGTCTCTTGGTCGACGGGCCAGAACACCTCGAAGTCCTGCAAAGCGTGCCCAGGTTAGCAACGGTCTGGACCGGCGAAAAGGAAAACGAAAACTTACTTGATTATCGATAATACTAAGCATCACAATCGTCTGCGCATTATGATCCCAGACCATCTGCCAGAAATCCTTGATCGTCCCCTTGAGCGGATGCTGCGTGATGATGAACTCCCTCAAGCTGTGGAAACCCTGTATCCACGTGGCGTTGATGTAGTCGGAGCCGTCCTCGCCCGGCTTGGGCGTGAGATGGACGCGCGAGCTCTCGACCGGCAGGACGTCCAGCCGGCGATTCTTTGGTTGATTTATCACTTTGTTCGCCGACACCAGGTTGAAGTCCTTCGGCTGGAAGCTCGTCGCCAGCTGGAACTGGTAGTCGAGCGGCTTCCACGGCTGGCACTTCTCCTCCAGCGTCTCGTCCTGCAGGATCTGCACGTACTTGGGAAACTGCTCGCGGCTGATGTTCGTCTCGCCGGACTCGATGGCCTCGAGCAGCGCGTCGTGAATGAAGATGTACTGCTCCTCGGTCTGCACGAGAAAGTTGCGCTGCGTGCGGATGTGCCGCAGGAAGCCGAAGATGTTCACCTCGCTGCGGATGCGTATCTGACGCAGCATCGCGTCCAGCACGATGTAGGTGCCCGTGCGGCCGACGCCGGCGCTGCAGTGCACGATGATGGGGCCGGCGTCCGGCGGATTCGCCGTCGCCGACTTCTTTACGAAGTGCAGCACCGGCAGCGGGTGGTCCGGAGTGCCGTGATCGGGCCAATTGGTGTAATGATATTGATAAACGAGTTTCTCGGTCATCGCCGCCTTCTTCTTTTTGATCTGCGGCGACAACAAACCAACGCACATTACTAGAAACGTTCGCAATCAGCAAAGTGCGGATTATTTGCTTTTATGCCTCGATTGCCCATGCATGTCGCGTTTAGACGAAAAGGCGGTCGAGAAATCGTACAAACAAAATTTCACGAGGCGGTTTACTTACACGAAGGTGGCGAATCTGCAGCGTCCTTACAGTATAAGTAGACATCACGTCCTCCTTGACTAGTTTAACTTGAATAACGCCGTAAGTTTCCACGCCTTCTTTTGGCCAGTACATATCACATTTTCTCTGCAAAACAAAAGCCGACTTTACAAGAGACCATCGAAGCGGCAGCAGAGAGAACAGCACATGAAGAGCAACAGCCATCGTAACCTTCGCAACGCCCGAAGAAGTGTTAATAACACAAGCAAAATGAACGACGATTATTAATCGTTGAAAATCGACTGACATGGTGACATTCAACACAGCACACGAAAACGTCTATACCTCAAAGTGTTCGCTACCGAACTTGGAGTGAGGAAAATATAATGAAGCCTAATAACAAGTAAATCAGTGTTTGAATACGGCCGGCCGAAGGTGGAAGAACTGGCGACTCACCCTGCCGCGCTCGACCAAGTTCGTTATCATCACGATAATGTTCACGCGCTGCTCCCACACCATGCGCCAGAAGCAGTCGAACGTCGACGGCAGGGGACCCTGCGTGCCGATGTACGCCTTCGACCAGAGGAAGCCGTCGATGTAGTTCGCGTTGATGTAGTCGTTCTTCTTCTGGCCGGGCATTTGGAGCAACTGCACGCGGCTGTGATCGTCTGCGCGGGAGAGACGAGCGTTTAGAGACGATCTGGCGTCGAATCTACGCGCCACTTACATGCGATGATGTTCAAATATCGATTCTTGCTCTTGTTGTCCGGCAGTTGCGAGTTCACCGAAGCGTGCTCGTCGTTGTTCGCCTCGGCCTGGATAGCCTCGTACTCCTTGCTGAAGCCGATGTCGCCGTCGGCGTGCAGCTCGGCGACGTGTTTGTTGAACATGCTCACGGGTATCGCGCCTTTGGCATCGCCGCCGTCGTCGGGCGCGGCGTTCCAGTCCAGCGACGCCGTCGGCACCGAACACGGCGGGTCGTCCAGGTAGTAGTAGGACGCTCGGAAACATTTCCTATGTCGACATCGATTATTGAAAATTGACTGTAGCAATCTACCATAGATTTTTAGCCAGCTAAATTTGAGTGAAAATGTCAAAGCTTGAATAATGAAACAAACCTCCAGATGATGAAGGAAAGTATGGCCAAGAGAAAGGCAAAGCCGGCACAAATCGCGCCGGCGATCATCCCGGCGCTGAGCTCGTGGTGAGTACGACGCATGATCGGCTCGAACTTGTCGCAATCCGGGATGATGTTCACGATGCGTGGTTCGGACGTTTCGCCGTCGACGATCTTGTCCGTCATCGGGCTCCTCGTCGACGCCCGAATGCGCACCTCGTACAGCGTGTGCGGCGTAACGTTCTTGATCGAATACTAAAAGTTCGGTGACAATTAAGACGCGAAACGCAATCGGCGGCGGTGGCGGTTTCATTACCGAAGTCTCCAGATGTTCGGTGCTGGTCGGCAGCATGATGTTCTCGAAGAACGGCCCGCCGTGCACGAAGACGTTGTAGAAGTCGACGCTGTGAAAGTAGCTCAGCGGTCGCGCCCACTTGATGTAGATCGTGTCCGACGGCTCGCATGTGAGATTGAGGATTTTCGGTGGGCCGGGACCCGGGATGTCCGTCTTGTTGTACACCTCCTCGGACTTGTTGCCCTCGTGCTTCGTAGTGTAAGCTTTGACGAATATTTCATACTCGGTGTTTGGTTCTGCAAAGTAAGTAAATCTTCATTTAGCAGATGCATCGAAGCACAAGTGCTTGTTGTTGTTGTGGTGTGCTTACTGAGTTTGGTGAGATTGTAGTGGATGACAGGGCCTGTCTCCTGTATTGACTGCACATCAGTCAAGTTACCCTGGACGTAGTAGACGCGATAGCCTTCGATGGCGCCGTTCTTCTTCTCCGGCTCGTTCCAGGTCAGAAATATGCGATCCGACGAGATGTCGAGCACGGTCAAGTTGCGTGGTTTGCTGGGCACTGCGGACAACGATCGAGCATCAATCGGAGGGCAAGGATGTCGCGCTCAATTCGCGTTAATTGAAAACAATTGTTGCGTGGGCGTAGTCAAATAAGAGTTTCCTTCTGCGTCGCGCGCTCGACCGAATTATCGACGCACATTGCACACGAGCAAACGTCGCTTGTACATGAAGCGCACTGCGCAAGTGTGTCGCGAGCGTATTATTAGGATGTTGTGCAGCACTGTACGGCACAGCGCAGTAAACGCTATATTTAGCGGTCGAAATGTGCGAATGAATGCGATGCGTTGCATTGTTTACCGGGGGCGTTGGGCTCGAACTGCGGCACTGGCGCTGGCGAAGGTTCCGGTGCGGGTTCGGGGTCGGCGACGGCGACGGCGACGCCGAAGACGACGGCGACGACGAGCGCGCCGAGAGCGACGCTCCTTCGACCCGCCATCGTCGGCGGCAGCAAAACCGAGAGCGCGCGGCGGACGCACAACGCGACGCGTTATCGACGACGGACGCGAAGGAGGCGCGCGCTCGTGTCCATTTCGCGGCTTCGCGGCGCTCCGCCGGGCGGCGGCCGAGGGAGATTCAAGCGCTGGCCGCGACGCGCGCCGCGCACACGCACATTTTCGCCACTGGTTATTATTCGCGTCGATGCGACGGCGAGCCGAAATAAGCGCGGCGGCAGTCGACGAGCTGCGCGCCGAACGGGAGTGGCCTTCGGCGGGGCGGGGCGGCGCGGCGTGCGGGCGGGTGCGAGCGAAGAGACGGGTAAGTGACCGAGCCGAACGCGGCCGGACGGCACGGCGCACACGCGGCGCGCGGGTCGTTGGCGTGCGGCGCGCGCCGACGCGCGGCTGGGCGGAGAGAGGCTCGGCTGAGTTTCGGTGAATCAGTGCCAGTCAGGAACTTAGTGGACGATGGGGAGCTTAGCAAATTTTACGACTTGCACCGACGAGCACTGATAGGTCCTCGGTGCCGACTTGATACACTCTCAAAATATTAAAAATGTGCCAATATGTTTATACCACCCGAAAGCTAATTTTTTGCTTGAATTTTCCGTGTTTGTTTCATTCCAATTGATGACAAATACTTTAAATGTGAAGATCTATTCATAATAATTGTTTAACCGGTCTCCTCATCCTAGATTTATCTATACCTGAGATGATTGTTGAGCATATTATGATTCCATAATTCCAAACTTCCATACTAATCCGTATCTCCATAAATTCTGCATTAAAAGTTGGTAGTGGCACAGTTACAAAATATCAAGCACGAAAAACGACGGTTCGGAGTCTGCTTTGCGACTAACTTTAATTTACAAATTGCAAAGTGTATATAGATGAATATTTACATAAGAAAATGTATTTAGTGCTGGGAAACGTGCGGCACGTAAGTGCAATATAATTGGCATCGACAAATACTGTGATGCTTAGTTATTTGCCGAGCGACGAAAATTGCTACTAAAATTGGAAAGTTTGAATAATAAAATAAAGCAAATGTTTGTACTAGGATTGGTTTAGATCGTCGTACAAGCCGTATTCAATTAAACTGGGAATTATATTATAAAACTGTTTGCGTTGGGTTGTATAATAAAGAATGGGTGTTTTGTTGTTCATATTTTTGTTATTTTACTATAGAAATAAGAATTTTTTGTATTATCATCTACAGTCTTCGTCATTCTAAATAAAGAATATTTAGTGATGTAGTAAATAATGAGCGTTTTTTTTTCTTGTTTAAACATTCGACTGCTTAATCAATTATAAATTCTCCGCTGTGAATAACGATCTCCTGTCACTGTGCGACCAGTTTGTCGATGCCTTTTTCTCAGTAATCGGCTGGTCCAGAACAGCATACCTTAGAGTTCCTCTTTATTGTTGAAGATTACCCGTGTTAACAATTGAAGGCGATAGGGTTGTTAAAGAGAAAATACACTTTCAAAACAACTGTTTAGTTTGAATTCTACTCAACGCACTATATACAGTAAAAGTTTTAGCAAATTTTCGCGGTTTTATTTCTTCTCGTTAGTTCACTTTTCAATTCAGTGTTTTTTACATAATGGTACATTTATATTTTGTTCTGATATGTATTATCATTTTTGCAACACAACGACGACACTACTGTTATGAGTGGGTTTTTTTGCAATTAGTGCCGGTCTCACTGATATTTCACTTCTGTACTATCTGTGCAGTGAATATAGTTGCAATCGTTACAAATGGCCTCTATTTCATTATTTTGTTTATCTATCAACAGTAAAAACTATTTTGCGCTAAAAAGAAAAATTGCATAGAAAAAAGTTGTTACTTCTAATTTTCAATTCTAGAAATTCACTAAAACCAATTAAAAGTTAGTCATGGAAAGGTCAGGCACTAATGATTTATCTCGTTGGCATGCGTTCCTTTTCATTATGTTACATTTTCAATATGTATTATCATTTTTGCAGTCAGTACTCACAACAAGGTTCAAAATTTTCTGTGTAATTAAAACTCAATTTTACTCCAAATATATTGGTATACAATACTAATTTTCTAGTAAATATTCATAACCATAACAATTTCATAAATACTATTATAGCATTTGTATGACCTTAGACAATGAACAACCGAACTGTATTTGTACCTCCATTTATGTAACAAATATTTGGTCGGTAATATTTAACCTTGGGTTGATATGTTTTTCCTACATTCTTCACCTTACTACTAACAAACGTAGTCGATTAGTTACTATTACTGCAATTGCTACAATTACTCCAAAACTTGACCCAGAAACGGAGGTAAATTTTAGAAGTGACTTTCTGGATTAACCTACTAAACTGTTTTGATATGTGATATGATTTCGATTTTTAGTCGGTCTCGTTTACCTACCACCCCCCTCTCCCCCATTCTTGTTTTGTTTATGTCAGAGTAATAAAAGATCAGTTCAATTGATAAATTTCGCTTTGTAGCGTTCATTCATACGTGGTTTGTTTACACACCAATCAACCAACTGCATTGCTTTAGCACGAACTACACTTATTACTTACTCCGCTTGCTCCAAGTACGATAAAGTAAAGTGCATCGAAACGTCGACTCAAACGCGGTCGTTACCGGCGCAATTGTCGTTCATTGTTCAACCGCAACATGTGCGCGCCACGAATAATTGTTTATTCAAGTATTTAAACATTCAGCAAACAGCAAAGGATGCAAATGTTTAAATTGTGCATAAAACGAGCAACGGACGGCGCCGGACGTGTCCGTTTATCGGTCGTCGCTAAATTTATGCGCCCGCAAAGAGATTAATTACTGGCCGAAACAGTGACGAATACAATTATCTTCGTTGGTATCTCGCGCGTGCCCACTTTCGGTAGTTCGCCAGGACAGACTATTGATATATGAAATAATTGTTGACGTCCTCTCGGAAATAATGATTTTAGAGTGGGGCGTTATGTGTGGAATCGTGTTGTTTTTCGAAACGTTGCGGTGATTGGAGCAGGTTGATTCAGTTTTATGGATTTTAATTCATGTTCATCACAGATACGCTTAACTTAGGTAATTTGCAGAATGGTATTCTGTTTTAAGATAGCTATGTCAAAATAATGCTTTTGTAGACGTTGTTCTCCATACCCATTTCTGTGGGGCATTAAGTTCGCTATATTATGGTTATATATTATAGTTCCATTAGTTCAATTAGTTTTACCATACGAAAAATATAAATAACGACGAAACAGACAAATTTTATTATTAATTCTTGGTATCAATAATTAATCATCAATCCCATCAATTTTACTGTTGTACAAAACTATTAGGTTTATTACGTTTACTTTAATTGAGGTTGCTTTTTAAACAATTGTGTTACGATTTATTATTTTGGCAACAATAAGCAGTATCACTTATTGTTAGAGAAATGCAACGTTCTTTAAATGTCATATCAATGTTTTGTTTTATAATTTGTAATTTTGTATATATTATATTACAATTTTATACATTAAAAAAACCTTATATCTTTTTATATCCCTTAAAAATAATTAGTTAATTTTAACAATAAAACAATTTTGTGGATAAAGTCGAAAGTTTGATTGGAATTAAGTATGCACAGTATGCACATATTGAATTGTGATTTGTTTATTTATTTGCATTAGATTTTTAGATGTTCTCAAAGCATGCAATTTGCTCAGTTATTGCAGGGAGATTATTCTCAACATTAGTTCGCAAGAAACTATCGATTTCCTGTTTTCGTTCCGGATTATGTTTCCAATTAGTTTCGCTTCATTATAGTTTATGTTTATAATATAATTCGTTTAAATACATATTACATTGACATGAGAAGAAATTAGAACAAAAATGAAAATTTAACTTCTATACGAATAAATCCTTAATACTATATAAGTTACTAATGTTGAAGTCATTAAGGTGAAAGACTTTCTGCCATTTGAGTTTTGAATAATAAAACTATCCAAAAACTCAAAATTGATACAAACTTTCATAAGTTTCATGCGTTTCCATTTGCACCCTTCTTTTCCAGTCCATTACCCGTTCTTCATTTTTACTCAAATATGCAAACGCAACTGTTTCGAAACACGTTCAAAACAAATTCAAAACAAAATCTTAATTTCGTTTGTGGCACTTCATGGCATGCATTTTGATATAAATGCAATGAGTTACCTAACTACCTGCAGCGAAATCTGCGCCAACAATGATTTCCGAGGCGGTTTTCATCTCGGCGGCGTTAAATGACGCGAAACGCCAAACGTTCGTGCGCGTTCCGACCAACGAATGGCGCGTCCGACCTAAAAAATATTTGTTACTTTCGCCGCCCGCTTCCGATTCCTATATTCGCGCGCGGATGAAAAATGATTTCCGCGCTCTCTCGGAAAGGCTTAGTTTAATTTCCTTCGAGACGCTCTCGCGGAGGGCGTCCCTTTCACGGCCGGTAACGCGATTATAATGGTAACGGGGGCCCAAATGAGACCCCTTGTGCTCGCGACGCGCGCGTCCTTTTGTGTTCGGCGGAACAATGGATATGCACGAGTAGCAGGTGTTCGCGCTGAGGCGCACGAGGCGCGAGACGGACGCGCGTCGCTCGCCACCGGTTCGTCGATGACTCATCGGCTGCGCCGCCGCCGCCGTCGGGCGAAAAACAACGAAAAACCACCGCGTCTGCGGTTCTGCACTTCTGCGTCGTCCACGCTCGACGGATCGTGCTAAAGACCGCGCGGGCGCCGTTCGTTCCGCCTAAAATTGACCCGACGTGGACGGGTTGCTTATTGAGGGTCGGTGTGCCTCAAACGTTTCAATTTTTTGAAGAAACTGTTGCGGTAAATGTCGGAGCAGGTAGCGAGTTGTGGATATATGTTAAGAAATTATTAAAATGCTTTTATAGTTGCAGGCAGGTTACCACTATATGTGTTAATAATTCATTAATTTGTTTTAATGGAACTATATTTAGACTAACAATAATATAACCATAACATAACCCAAATTTGTGCTCGTTTCTGCACTTATTTGCACAGAACCACCCTGCCACAATAACAAAACAACAACTAAATAAATTTACGAATTAGATACATACAATTAAATACACACAAATTAAAAAATGTTACAAATATTACCCATATACAAATTACTGCCTAACAATATTTATCTCAGGTAGGATTTCGAAAAACAACACGGATCCCCCGCGGAATGTGTCGCACGGCTCTGCGTATGACCGGCGCGCTGTTTACGGGCGGCTTTAAATTAACAATAATTGCTCGGCTCCTTCCGGCCGCCAGGAACTATATCGCTGTTCGCGTCTCGTTTTTTTCGCCGTTTGCGTCTCCTTCCCGGAGACGATTCGCGCCCGAGCGCCGCGCACAATGCGAACTTATTTAACTTTGCCAACTACGGCGCTCCAGTTTGTAGGTGCATTGAATTTTGTAATTGAAATTTAAATTTCGCTCGCAACTTGTCAACTCTTCGCGAAACTTGCGCGCGCCCTCGTTTCGTCGCGCACGTTAAAATAATATGTTCCCTCGCTTTCGTAACATTTGATCTGCGCGAGCGCTTTTCATATTTTTTCTTTCATTTTTTTAGTAACTCGCTACGAAACATCAACGTCCGGCATTGACAAAAAGTTTAATTAAAGGCGATTATTTTAAGAATTTACGGTATGCAACCACCAACGCAGTTTTATGCCTTTTCAGATGCCACGTTCAGCTATAATCGTTTTTCCATACTTAAAACATTATTACCGCACCATTCTTATAAATTACGCGTGTATAAATTACTCGTGTTCTAATGATTTCTAAAAATATTGATTTTTCTTTGTATACGTGTATAATACATTGAACGTGTTGTTAGTTTGTCGACAAACCGCTAGATGTCGCGCCATGTACGATTTTTATAATTTCCCAACAAAGCACCTTACAATCATAAAAAATTCTAATGCTGGCTATGTTTTCAACACGAAGTGATCACCGTATGCATTAATAAACGCGTTTTGTGGTTGACCAACTTGTTGTTTTTGCGAAAATTGCGAAAATAAGTCAAATGTGCTGTTTCATTCCTAGCATATAGCGCTGCGAGTCTTTTACCTCGTGCAGCTATCAGTTTTGAGCAAGTTCGAGGTATTTTTCAACCGGCGCTTTATAAATTATTACTCCGGAACCACATTAAACTTCGCCTGATTGCGAAGTTGGCGGACGTCTGTTTCTTCCAATCCGAACTCGACGTGAAAAAATTACATTCACCCAAAACAATTTCGTTCAGGTGCGCGGGGACCGCGCGCGCCTCGGTCGCGCATTACTTCGTCGGCAACTTTGGTCTTTAATAATTCACCGGATATCTTTAGCGTTGCCCCGGTCGGGCGTGGCGCGCGCGCAGCTCGTCGTGTTTATTCGCGGCGGCGGCGGGCGCAAAGGAGACGAAAAAGTCGCAGTCAGCGCGGAACCGTGTTGGCTTCCCGGTTTGCGGAACGATATTAATTTGTTATGTAAAGAGTGGCGGCGGCGCGCGGACACAAAGCGATTCGTCGCGCAATAGCGACCGGTTCATTTGCGCCTTAACGAGGCGTCGCCGACGACAAAGACGTCTTGCAATGCACCGGGGGGCGGCGGCAGCGGCGGCAGCTTCTTCCACCGCCGCTTTTCGCTTTGTGCGATCTTCGCGCCCGTTTTGCCGCTTCGCAGAGTCGCCCGACGCGGAAGAGCGTCGCGCGTATCGATTCATTTGGCCAGGACGTACGTACGTGTGCGCGATCCGGGACTCGTGAAACTCGGCCTAACCGAGGCCCGGCAGCCACGCAGGGTGCCCCGTTTGCCGAGATGTAGATTTCACAATTTAGCTGGGGGAACTTGGTTTTCTGAACTTTTTACGACTTTTTGACGAACACTGACAGGTGCTCGGTGCCGATTTTGTAATGTGTCAATATTTTCATACCGTTTGAAAGCTAATTTTTTTCTCGTTACATCCATATTTGTTTCATTCCAATCGACCAATTGTTGATCGAGTTATTGGCCAAAACAAATTATCAATTTTCGAATTATAATTCAGTTGACCTCTTGTTTTAGTTTGTTGACCGTTGTCGAGTGTTGCGACACCTTTTGTAGTCACTTGCGCTGCTCGCACCGCAAACTACAGAAAGAAATACTCAATTTTAATTAGGAATTAACCAATTTTGTTTTTGCTTAAAACTCGGTCGATTGGAATGAAACAAACACGGAAGTAACAAGCTACAAGTTAGCTTTCGAACGGCATCAAAACATTTCGCACATTTTAAATATTTTGGTGGTTTACATAGCCCGTCAAAAAATCGTAAAAATTTCCGAGTTCCTAGGTAGAGTGGGTAGAGTGGTGCGAGTTCGCAAGTTGGACGAGAACGAGGGCAACGCATGCGCATTGACATCGCTTGTTTCGGACGTTTTGGGCCGAGTTCGGAGAAGGCACTCGATTTGAGCTCGAACTTCTAGTTCGACCAACCGCAAAATCGGCGCCCAGTCCGGAGCGACGTCCAGATAACAATGTTTGGGATCGAATCTAGGCGATGTCGCGCTCGAATTGAATCGAATTGACATTGAATCGACATGTCGTATTCGACCGTTAGTGGTAGGAAACGCCGAAATCGTAGGCGAACGCGAAATCGCACGTTTGCAGGCGCAATGCAATGCAACTAATGCGCCATCACGATACGCATTTTAAATACCTGTCGCCGATTGGGCAATGTCCACAGATTACGAAGTCGGGGTTTTGTTTGATCTGTGCTGGCGTCTGAACAGCTAACTGGCCTTTGAGGTGGGTAATGTCTAAAGCAAACGTGCGTCAATGTGACGCGTCGTTGGGTAACATTGGCCTTCTATTTCGACGCGTGTGTTTATGCAGTTGCCCGGACCGTTCGATAATCGTGCGCGGTCGAACGCGATTACCATTCTCAGGCTTGTTTACCCATTAAAATGGATGCGTCGAGCAACCGGACCAGCACG
The DNA here is from genome assembly GCA_027574965.2 of Ecitophya simulans. NCBI lineage: Eukaryota > Metazoa > Arthropoda > Insecta > Coleoptera > Staphylinidae > Ecitophya > Ecitophya simulans. Next base: position 15,132 of record JAODGE020024799.1, read on the forward strand.
ATTTAATCTCCATATTAGCCTACATCTAATCACTAATCAAATTTCCCTAAGTTCTCCGAGTACCTCTACGTTTATTTGGGAAACCTAAGTGGAATCTCCGGAGGTTTGCCGTGCTTTGGAAGGACGTTCTGATTTATTTCCCGTTTCAGTCGCTGCGGGAAAGAAAAGGGTTGCTGCACTTAAAAAAAATGCGTTCATTATTCCGCTGGGAGTTCGTAGTGGGGCACTCCCGTCCGACGGCGCAATTCCGCGCCGCCTCCCGGTGCGTTGGAGTGGATTTGTTGCGTTCGTTCTTACGACCGCGCCGACGGCGCAAGTAAAAATATTTCATTTCGAAGCTGCGCAAGTGTCGGGCGAATTTCGCCGGCCGGCGCCCACAAAATAGTAACCGACGACTGGGTAGTTTTGTGCGCGCGCGTGATTGCACGAGTTCGCGCACGGCGGCGTCGTTTTGAATTACCTTCTCAGAGTAGTGTTTTCTTTTTTTGGCGCGTTCGCGCGGAGACGTCTTTGTGCCGGCAGGCTGCACACAGTTCTCAGATTGATCTCCGTGCGATTAAAACGTTTCCACTCTGCTCCGACGGATCCGCTTCGTATTCATGAAGTAGATGGCAAACATTCGTTGATGCCAGTTGATAGCATCGTTTAGACGCGCACGACGCGAGTATTAAAGCCGTCTGCTCGCCGAATTGCATTTTGATTTAATGCGTCGAACGGAAATTCACAAGCGCGGAAAATGCATCCCGATCGGCGCGTACCTGCGCCATTCCCGGCGACTTTTCGTCAATTCGCAACAATTTCGAAACTTGTACACCAGCCGACCGCTTCTTTCAATGGTGATAGATGCCTATAAATGACCTTTATTCGGGGGTCGGTCCGCGCACGCAGGGAGCGAATTTTTTTTAAGAACTTTACATGAAAAATTGCCATCGCGTAAGTTTGTTCATAAATCACAAAGTACACTAAATCTACTCAAACGTGGCGACGTCGAGTCGGCCCGGACGTGCTTTATTTAATTTAGAAGTGCAACTTTCGACAAAGGTCTAACCCTTCAACACAACTCAAAATATCCTTGATTCTATTGCTATTGTTGTGATGCTTTTTTTCGATGTTCTAATAAGTTGCGGCGACTGTTTTTCAGCGAAAGTTCGAAATTTCATTTTGTAGTACGGTTCGCTTTTTAATTTTCAGTTTGTTCAAAACTGCCCTCTGAAAAATTAATTTCCGTTGTTTTCGGTACAGTGGAACGAACGAAATTTAATTTGCGGTATCGAATTGTTTGAAAATCCGATGAGTTGGGTTGAAAATTTGTTTCTGGAGTTAAAAAACAAAACAAAACAACAACAAAAAAATCGACAGCAACGAGCGAACTGCGTCCTTTGCGATTTCACGGAGCCGATTTATTTGATTTTTATTTGAAGTTCACAACGAGATGTAAAAACGGAATAAAACCTTGCGCGTTCAATGAAATCTGCTAGCCGGAAGCGTTCACCTTTTCGGCTCCTACTCGGCGATGTTTGTATGCGCATGTTTTTGCGCCGAACAGAAGATATTGTGCGTTGGCTACTCAGGATATAGGTAGAGTTAGGGAAAAACGTCGGCGCCGCATTGCAATGCCGAAATCTCCGTGATCTGCGCATTACTTTCCGACGTGCAGCAAATGAGCGCAGGCAACGTCACTCGAGAGAGCTCAATATTCGCCGAAAACAGGCGAGTCGCAGTTTGCGGTTGAGCTGCGCTCATCCAGAGTTAGCTGGTCTCTAGGTGGATGCTGTGCACACGACGACGGCTTCAGTTCCGGCAAGGTGCGCGTGCGCGTGCGCGCCATTTGGGGTTGCGCGCGGGTGACACCCCCGTCACGAGAGCGTACGTCCTCGCGACAGATAATATAATCCGAGTTAAAATAGCACCGCGCATGAATCCGGCGATGTTTATGAAAACGCCGTCGGCGTCCCTATTTGCATTCGCTCTCGAGTCTCGCGTTCGGCGCGTCCGCCACTTAACGCCGACGTCGGCCGCCCCGATTTGCATGAGCACCACTCACCTCCCTCGTCCGTCATCACGAGGACGGTCGTGCTCGGCCCCGGTCCCTCCGGATTGAAGACCTGCAGCGAGACCAGGTACTGCGTGTAGGTGTCGAGATCCTGTATGGTGTGGCTCTGCAACAGGACAAGCGCGCGCGCGAAATTATTCCGGCTGACGCGTGCGCGATTAGGCACCGCTTAAGCGATCCGCCAGGAGTTGGACGCGATCGTCTCGCGCCTTGGATGTGAGTTAAGCGCGTTTCGTGTCGAGTGCCGGGCCGCGAACGGCGACCGGCGGGCCAATCAATAAATCACCCGCGGGCATTTTTTAAAAACGCCAGATCGATAAAGCTACAGTTGAAATTCCGCCGCCGGCTCGAGCGCCCGATTCAGGATGGTGTAATCGTTAGCGTTCGCAGTTTATACGCGGCGGGCTCTCGTCCCTCGTTATCGTCATCGTCATTATGCGCTGCGTTCGTCGGTGACTTATTACCGTAACGGTGAAAAATGGCACACTTGTCGCGAGCACATTCATAACACGAAACGCGCAACCGCAATGACAAATGGTTTGGTAAATAGTGCGATGCGACAGCACACGCGCGGGGGGATGAAAGGCGGCTGATGCGTTACAAATTCTGAGCGGTTTTGGCAGTCGACCTAATGCGTCGAGCATTTCTCACGGCATAATTTATTTTTAGTATAATATATTATTCGAATTTTGGTTAATACTCCCTTTTGAGTCCTTTACAACAAAAAATAATTATAATAATAATTTAAATTTTACCTACCTAGTTGGACTAATATAGCCATAGAAAAGAAATGGTAAAGCCACAAAATAAAATTAAAATAATTCTAAAGAATTTCTTTCGGGAAAAATTTATGTGGAATAAATTTAATCTTTCATGCAGGCATTTCAGGGCAGAGGCCGCATTGTAATGTGCAAGTATTTTAGCGCAAAAACGAAATGAAAATCTCGCAAAAATCTTGCCCCGCAACCCTTTACCAACCTCTTCGGCATTATTAAATTAACGAGAGCGGCGGAATAAAGCAGGCATGGTAATTGGCTGGCTAATATTAATCTCTAATTATGATTAGAAGCCGTCCCGAGAAGAAAACGTTCGCCCGGAAAGGTGATTCGTGCGAACGCACACGAAACCCCGTCAGGCTTATTAGCGCCCGAAGGCAATTCGAACCGAAAATAACAGCAAGTGCGCGCCGCGCCGGAATATTAATAAGCGGGTCATCGGATTAAGCGGTGCGGAGCCGAAATTCGGTGATTTCCCGCGGGAGGAGGCACTCGGATTGAGTTTGTCGAACTATTTCCGTTCGCCGATCGTTTTACGGGCCGACGCGAGCCGTCACGTCGAACGGCCGGCCGGAAA
>JAODGE020024820.1:0-11158 GCA_027574965.2 Ecitophya simulans
TATTGCGCTCGCTTTTCTTAGTGTTTCAGTATATATATATTAGAATTTGGTAAAAGAATATCGACTTTTATACCGTTTCGATAGTCCAAGTTTAATATCGTTATATCGATATATCGCAAAAATAAAATGTCGCTCAAAAGTATCGTCATAACAAAAATAAAATCAATATATAGATGACCGCGAGTCAACATCTTTTTAAAATACCACATTAATTAATCAATTTTTGGTTGTCTTATCGAACTTTTACTGATATTGATCGTAACTCTAAATTACGGAACAATACAAGCCGGATAACTTATCCCGAGAAAACAACAAATCCAATGATAATCACTTGTCACGTGCTAACCCATCGTTGTGGTACACGCGATAAATCAACAGTAATTAATGGCTTAGCAAGAGTGGTGTCGAAATAGTTGTTGCATTCGCGCTGATACGACGCTCTGTGATTGTTTAACGCGATTTCGAGATGTGTTCTCACATCTGTTCGAGCCTTACGAATCGTTGCGTACACGTCGCAGCAAATACCTGGAGTGTAAACAAAACACACTTAATATTAGCCCCCAATTAAGTACCGCTCAATGACGCGATAGATTAAAATTTATCGTCGTGTTGATGAAGCGGCGCCTTTCTCTTGGCGAAGCGCATTAAGTCGCGAAATTGCCCGCCAAACATTCCGTAAGCCGACGAAAGATTTTTGCCCGGAATTTCGGCGCAATGGTGGTAAATTGTGCAAACAGACGCGGGCATGGGAAATACAAACAGTATTATTACATCCGAATGTTTTTCGTTGCAAAGATCATGGAGCATGTTTAAGAATTTTTACGCGAATTTTACTATGTTTTATTCATCTATAGAAAAATTTAAAGAACGCCAAAGTTTAAGGAAAAAAAATCCAATTGTTTCGGCGCTATTATATCCACAACAGTTGGGAGGCAATATTGTAAAACTTTCGTTGGACTTATCGAATCCCATGCGTTTCGCAAATTGCAACATCGTCTTGTTTCATGCGAACGGTATTTGCATACCAATATGTCTTATCTGTTACTTGCTAAATAACTTGTTCGTGACTTTCTTTCATGTATACTCACCTGCTTCCATGTCGAACGCTTCTGAGCACACGCCGTCGCCGTTTGGAACGGAACCGGCCCCACTTCGAATGTCTCGCACTTCTCCGACATTTTCAAACAGTTGTGGTTCAAGCAAGAAGTCTCGGGTTCTATTTCCCAAGATGACTTTGCGTCTAATTAACAACAAGCTGTTTATAGAACCGTCGGAGATTTTATTTTAAACGAAGAAACGACCGGTTTTTTTACCGATTGAATCACTCTGACAATCGGTCCGACCTCATCGCCATCGTCACAGTGAAAGCAAAGTATTTAGCGTTGTTTTTACGTTGCGTCGTATATTGTTTAACGTATAATATAAGCCAGAGACCATCTCCGACGTTCTAGCGCAACGTGGAAATATTTCCGGTTGTCGGCATCCGTTCTTTTCTTTGATTCGTTTCGCCGTCGACGAACCGGTTTTTCACTCGCGGTTACTTAGCGAACTCGCGCAATTATCTAGTCGAAACTATGCGCGAAAAGTTATTCGAGAAGTCTACTGCTTGTTAAAATATCAAGCTTTCCAAAATCTTGTCGCCGAACACTACGGCACCCTCGATAACAGCCCGATCGTTGAGTTGTTGTAAATAAGTTTTGAAAGTCGCGCACGAATTTGCAGCCTTCAGCCACGGCTCGGCTGCCGGCGACGAATGCGCATCGCGCGGCGAAATTAAAACGCGCCGCGCGCACCGTCGTCGTAATTAAGACGCGATCGGACGCGAATGCGGCGCATATCTCGCGAGCGGAGAGCATTGACGAACTGCGTTCTCTGACGACATGCGCGCGGAATGTTCGCGGCGCCAATTGAAAATGTCTTCATCGATGTTAATTACGCGAGCTGGAGTGGCGGACATTTTAGCGTATTTAATGTTTTCAAACTGTGCGTGAAAACATTTCAAGAGTTCGCTGCAATTATTGCCGGCGCGAAAAAGTTTCGCTCTGCGATATGCGAAAAGTACTCGACCAATTTTGTTTGATTTTGCACAGTGGGAAAGTTTTAGTTTGGAAGTAAAGGAATTATCATTAAATTTACACTCAATCATACGTTATCGCTGATAAAATTCGTACAAACGCGCTTCATTCCATTCGATACATTTTGTGCAAATAACGCAAAAACAGCTCGACCGATTCCAAGTCATTTTATTTTACTTTACTTTTTAGCAAAGTTGGACTATATAAGTAAACAGATTATTGCCCAATTCGTACTTCGTACTCGATTATTGAAATTGGTGAAGACAAGAGTTGCTTATTAATTTAAGTGTTATTAATTGAAATTTGGAATACTCGAGGAGACCTTCTTATTATCTACCACTCTAACAATAAGAACTTATTCAATTGGTTCATATTATATTTAATGATTATTTGATATTTACGAGAGGTATGGATCGATTTCGAAGGACTATTGGCTTCATTGTTAGAGTCATAGTCATATTGCCTAACGCGGAACACTCGTGCGATCATGAACGTGGAGCAATATCAGATTTTTGTTGCCCTTCGCCCGCAGCATCGTCAGCGGCTCGCATGTTCGCGCGCGACGCGATAACATTTGATAACCCTTCGGTATTCAGTTAGTATGTTTACGAGTATTTTTTGATTTGATCATTACAGCGGAAACCGCCTGAAACGGGTAAAATTTTCAAACACTTTTTGGAATCCATTATTTGATATAGGCAACTAATTATACAGGAAATAGTCAAGTACGAAGTGGCACCGTTGGTTGTTTATATTCTTGCGTAACTTTTATTTTACAATTAGTTTTAAATATTTTAACGATCTATATAGGCAACCAAGTATACAGAAAATATTAAGTGTGGTATTATTATTCAAGGTTTAAACGAAAAAACTAATTCATTTGAAAGTAATGCATATAAATTATCATGTATAAATTATTTATCTGAAAGACTGAAAATCTTTTTTTATTAAATATTGTACGAAACTCTGACAATCCAGCTTGGGAATCAGGGAAGGTCAGAAATGCAAAAATGTATCGATATATATATATAGAATCGATATATTTGAGCAATATGGTTGTCAACACATAAGTAGCTTAAGTATTTAAAGCGCGCTTGGAGTCTTCGCCGTGTTCACAGGCACGTTATCTATACTATGTATATACAAAATTGTTCAATGTATTGTTGAAAATAACACTTCAAATGCTTAACTTTATATATTATAATTTTAACTATTTAATGATTTAATTTTGGTGGTCACCGGGTAGTTTAGTGTTTTTTAGTTTGTTTCTTTATTTCATTTTTTCTTATTTCTACAAAAACTATACCATTGATGGCAAGCCAAAACACCGAATATACAGGTTATTAACCGAGATTTATTATTCGAATTTCTTTTTGATACATTATTTGCAAAGAAATGAAGTTATATATCTAGCGAAATAAATAAGTTACATTTAAATTAATAAGAATTCATGTTATTAGAAAAATATTAATTAAAACAAAGTCAAAAATAATCGAACTTTTAATCAAAGCTAAAACTAAAGAATCGATTATGTTGATTAATCGATTAATTTTTGCCATTCGTAGCCAGTTAGGGGGCAGTCATTAGCAATCGCTATTGTTCATCAACATTCCCGTCGTAATTACGCGCCGTTAATCGCACACGCACTCGGCGCTTTGTTTAACTGCAGAGTTCCGCTGGCGCACGAAAATGTCCGGTCATCGTTACACGTCCTCAACGACGCCCTTCGACGAAGACGACGTGGACGACGAGACCTTCCTGCGGAACTCCGCGGCGTCGCGACACAAACCCCAATCGACGTTCGACGAACAGGTGCAGTCCTTTCAGGAACGCAGGCGACAGATCGAAGAGCGCACTGTGCAGAGTTCCGAGCGCTCGATCGGTTTGCTGAGGGACTCGGAGCAAATCGGCATCGCCACTGCCGAAGAGCTTTCCAGGCAGCGAGAGCAATTGGAACGCACTGACAAGCGCCTGGATGAGATCAACCACACGCTGAGGTTCTCCCAGAAACACATTAACGGTATCAAAAGCGTTTTCAGCAGTCTGAAAAACTATATGTCAGGGAGGAATGATCAGACACCTGCATCAAGCACACCACCAACAACGAAGGTGATTAGATTGATTGCTTCTATGTAATTTTTAGCGACTATGGATTTTTAGGGAATGGGAATAGTGGTATGTATGGAAAACAAGAGGAAAATGTGTTAAACATGCTGGTATTATGTCTGTTTGTAGTTTGATCCAATTAAATTGTGCCAAATTTCAGGTGACGAACGCGACCAGCGTAAACGAAACCATTAACAACTACGACCGATACGAGAATCATCCGGTGACGAGATTGAAAAACCTACCCGTCGAGAACTCGACGAGCGCGACGTCGCCGTCGGGCAGCCGACAGATTAGCCAACGTTTGGAAGCCAACCTCAACGAGATGTCCTCGTCGATAAGCCGCCTGAAGGGCCTGGCCACCGATCTGTCCACGGAGATCGACACGCAGAACGACCTCATCGAGGGCATCATGTACAAAACGGAGGCCGCCGACTTCACTGTTCAGAAGCAGAACAAAGACATGAATCGCATCCTGGGAAAAAAGTAGCACGGACCTACGCAAACGCAAACATTCACTTCGATTTGCGATATCTTCCTCTTCGTGCACACCGAAATATGTAAATTGTAATAAGTGCAAAGCGCACGTCACGTCCACATCCTCGCTCGTGTACATGTCCGCATTCCACGCAAAACGTGATTGTAATGATGAGAATATGATGGTCGTTGGCGTTTAGTTTTATGTAACGAATTGATTTGGAGTTACAGGGAGTATCAGGTAATATCATGCTTGTTACAATTGGATTTAAATTCTATTATTGTTATTTGAGCCCAAAACGTGATAAACGGAACATATTTTTGTTGCAATATATCATTATCAAAGTGAGTTACTAATGATTATTAGTGACTGTAATTAGGAGTAGATTGGTGTTTGGATATGTGCTTGAAAAGAAGGATCAAATGAAGTTCTCATTCTGCGAATGAGTCGTTTTGTGTATATCACATGATGTCAAAGCATTGGTTATAATGATCTTTGGTCGTGATTCAATCATGTTTCCTTGGTAATGCAAAAAACGCATGCTTTTCTCGTATACTCTTTATGTTTACATGGCATGTGTCATGTTATTCTTATGTATTTTATGTGCATGCTGACTTGATGCATCGAATTAATTGGAAATTAAACAGTGTACCAGGCATACCAGCATGAGCAAGCATTTGATTTAAGGAATTGAGCATTCGCAGGATGTTATCTAATAGGATTTGCTTTGGTGACATTGTATGAACGATTTAATTGATTGGACTTTTGAGCAAGGGATGAATTTAGTTAAGTTGTTCAAACAAAATTGCAAGAACATTGCATGCCCATTTGCATGCATTGTTATCGTTATTATTTGCGTCGGGTGCTTCGAAAATTATTGTTAGTTTTACATATTTCAGTTTGGCAACCAAACCACTTGTATGGTAATTAACTGAGGAATAAGTTTGTCTCGTAATTTTAATAATTAACTGGATTTCCTACTTACTAATAACTAAAATATTTATTTGTATTTTTTTAAATTACATATTTAGATTAGGCAACCAAGTACGCACTCGAGTCGCTTGTCATTTGTTTTCTCGATAAAGTTCAACAAGTCGGTGACACATTCCGCATATCATTCGCAACAAAAAGTGCCAATTGACCGAAAAGCAGTTTTAATGTGACACAAACAGGTAATCAGATAATTATTTCGTTATCGTCCTCCTTAATTTTAGGCGTGATTGCCAATTTCAAAGAATATCTCGTCCAGTAAACTTTAATAGGTTATGTTTGGAACCATTTGGGCAAAATCAGCCATCTTGTTCTTTCACTATATTTTCTTAATCACATTTATCACACTGCGCAAATGACTGGAAAATTCATTATACACATGAAACACAAACGCAAAACATCCTTTCACGATTAATCCTAGTCATTCTACGGGGAGTAAAGCCAGTAGTGCATGGCAAATTTGGGTTAAGTAAGGTTATACAAGCAATAATCACTGCGACATCGCACGCAGCGGACCATTTATTTTATACACAAAGTACAGTTCTCGTCCTCGTTAATCCATACGTATGGTATTCACAATCACAACATCACGCGCCGCATTGAAACGCTCGGAAGCGTGCGCATCCGCGCGCACCGCGCTGTACAGAGCGTACGCAGATATGACTCGGTACAAAACTCACGTGACTCTCGGAATTCGTTTCATTACATTACGATACACCGAAACCGCCGAACTCGCGCACGCTCACCTGCCCAAACAAACGAAAAACATCCTCATCCTTCGACTCGGTGCAATCCACCTCGCCCGCATCCATAACAAACAATAAAGCATTCGCTCCTCATCCGCCGACGCCGGCGAATAAAAAATAATGATATTAATTACATACAATACAATACAGTATACAATCGAATATAGATATCCAATAAAAACTATTACAATAACATCATATCGTAACTGATAATAATTAACATAATCATAATTAAAATCATCATGAACCATCGTTAATCATACGAGCTTTACACATTGCGATTTACCTTATTCCAGCGAATTCCTCCTGATAACGCGTACTTAATGAATTGGCGTGGCGTTGAACGAATTAATCGCACTAAAACCGTGGTTTAACTTTAACTACTTCAACGTAAAATGCGGTTCGTGTTCAGTACTCTCTCTCATTTTGTTTACAGCAACGTCAATCGAGTGACTCCTGCCAATAGACTCGTTTGCGTCGAGTTGCGAAAAGTCGCGCTCGATATGATTGTTGTTGTTAGACGGCAATAATAGGCACACTAAATGGTAATTAATGTGAATGAATTAAATGCGTTCGAAACGTACGAACATCGCTCGTAGGTTAGCTAAAGACTTAGGGCGTAAAGTAAACATAATTTTTGGGTTCGCGTGGAATCGTTAACGATAATCAGTAGCATACAGCGACGTCCGTCATGCCGGCCGTGGACACGAATTCTCTTCGCTTCATGCTGGGCGTACTTGATATCTGTGTGAAATTATTGTTTCGTCGCGTCTTCGTCTCCTTGATTGATTTGCGATTGTGTTTAATGCTAGCAGCAGTTCTTCCGCTTGGACTTGTTCGGCTTGCGCAAGTTGACCGTGTCCGGATTCTCGCCCTGCTGGCGCTCCCGCATGTCGAGCTTCTGCTTGAGCACCTCCTGCGTGATGCTCAGGAACATCTCCTCGACGTTGAGATTGTCCTTGGCGGACGTCTCGAATAGCTGGATCTGCATCGAGTTGGCGAAGCGCTTGGCGTCTTCGGTGAGTACGACCTTCCTCTCCGGCTCGTCGTTTTTGTTACCAACTGCGAGAATCGTTCGGGTTAATGCGTGCGCGTGTCGCGCGCGATGGTAAGTTTGTAGTTACCTAGAACTTTATTGACTACATCACAGTTTTGTTCGATCTCGAACAACCATCGCTTGACGTTGGCGAACGACTCGCCGTTAGTTACGTCGTAGACGACGATCACACCATGCGTCCCCCGGTAGTACCTACGAATGTTGAATTTGCATTAATTTACATAAACTTAACTCCGGCTTGATAGGTTTTGTGCAAAACAAAAAAAAACACATAAACAGACATAACGAGAGTTTAAAAATTGCGCCTTAAAATACATAATACTTTTAAAACTTTTGTTTTTGTATAAAAAAAACTACAAATTTGGTTGAATTTAAGATATTTCAAGTACTTATCTGACATTTGATTACAGGAGAGTTGTTCTTTAGACATAATACCAAATTTTACAAATTCTTACAGCAGAAAAGCTTGAAAATCATTTTCAAAGTGTGGAGTAGTCATCAAAATTGAGAAAAATGCAAATTTTATCAAACACACTCTGTATCTTTGGTTGACAAAGATATTTCAATTTTTCATTTCAATAATTTAAAAAAATATATTTCTGCTTAAAATATTTTGCAACTCTCTAGTTTATTTTTATAATTTCACGAAATTTTATTAAGCTCTCAAGTTCTCTCAAATTCAAATTGACACAGAGTCAATTTGAAAAACATCAAGGCAAAGCTAAATTAGTTGTGATCTTTTTTCCCTAATACTAATACGAAATAAAGTATAAAGATAGTTTTGGTTACAGCTACCCTTCAACCTGAGATCAGAGCAATTATGCCCTTGCCTATGCTGCTGTAACCTTGCAATGTTCAACTGATGAAAGTAAAACTTGCAAACTCGGGAATGCTCACGTGCTTGTAATGGTCCTAAACCGCTCCTGTCCAGCAGTGTCCCAAATCTGCAGCTTCACCCTGCAGCCATTGACATCAACAGTGCGAATCTTAAAGTCCACCCCAATTGTGGTAATATAACTGCCATTGAAGGTATTGTCGGCGAATCGCAACAAGAGGGAGCTCTTCCCGACTCCTAAAACAAGCAATTGCACGAGAATCAGCGCAGTGCCCACCGAAACGTGAGTCACATCGAGACCACTTTGCAATGCGCCGTATTGGCAAACAAAAGCGAGCGAGCGCAAACACGCACGTTGCGCGTGGTCGTCGGCGAACGCGAACGTACCGCTGTCGCCGATGATTAACAACTTGAACAAGTGGTCATAGTCTCTGGCCATCTTCGGCGCGTGAACGTTGCGGCGTCGCGCGGCGTCGGGCGCATCTAGCAGCGCGCCCCTCGGACGGCGGCGTTGGCGGCGGCGGGCGTGCGAGGGCGGCGGCGGCTCGCGGACGTCAGTCGGAGCGTGTGATGAGCGCGTCGTCGTGCCGTCGCCGTCGTCGACGCTATCATCGGGCGCGGCGGGCTGGTCGGTCGGCGGCGGCGAGCGAAACTGAGCGCGGCGGCCTGCGGCGGACCTATCTCTGCCCGAATCGCTGCTCGTCGGCCGCTGTCAAAGGCGCGCATGTACGCGCGCGACTCGCGACGTGATCAAAGTTCGGACGTTTTACGCCGCTTCGCGTTCGTCTCGCCCCCCAACGTCATTCACACAACGCTCTCAGACGTTGTCCGTTTCGCGTACATGATCCACGCGTTGCTTCGCACTATAGGCAATCCTAGGCGCAGAAAGGAAAAAATCCACCGAGTGGCACAAATACTTTTTGGGAAATCTAAAGTAGGAAATTTTTGTTTTATTGCGTATTAGCAACGTTTCCGACTGTTGGGATGTCGGAAATGCTTAAAACCAGTTTTGATTTAAATGCGAACAATGATGAACTCCCAATTTTGAGAAGTCTCATGCCGTAAATTTCTGAAAAAAAACGCCTAGCATTCGCCACGCGGCGGCGCGCCGCATCTTCAATATTTAATAACTTTCAAAATCATTGCCAATTGATAATGGAGGAGTTTTGCTTTGTAATTAACATCAAATTATAAAATAATCTCATGACGTAAGTGCTCGAAAAGAAGATTCAAAAGAAAAAAAAATAGTTTCGACAGGGTCACTCAAAAATGTTTAGACATTAGCGACGGAAGTCGCTCATAAAGAAAAACAAACTTCTATGAAATCGTCGTATATTACAACGTCTGCAACGGTCACGGTAAAAAAAGCAATGTTCATGTGAAACAATCTCTACGTAGTACCCTCGAGCATCGACCCCGTAAATCATAAGTTACACCTAAAGGCATGGGCACAAAATCGTGCGCGCCGCACGCAAAAGCGCACGCGACGGATTGCTTTTCGGCGCGCGACAAGACGTCGCCGTCGCGGACGAGCCCCCTACGGCCACACCCTGTTGAACAGGTCGAGGAAGCTCTCGTAGATCATGAAGGTGATGGCGACGTCGAGGCACACGCGGCCCAGCCGCGGCACGGTGCCCTTGTAGAAGGCGAGCACGCCCTCGTTGGCGAGTATCTGGCGCGCGCAGTCGATGGTGTTTTTGTACTTCGCCGCCTCGAGGCCCTGCATGCGCGTCTTGACGACGTCCAGCGGCGCGTTGGCCATCACGGAGACGAAGCCTGCAAGGAAAACAGACGGTGAGGAAGCGCGCGTGCGGATCGAACGAGGCGCGCGCCGACGGCCGACGTGCCTGCGAACGCGCCGAAACACCCGATGACCGGCTTCGGCACCGTCTTGCCGTGATCGCCGGCGCGATACCACTCCTTGAGCGTCTCCATCACGCCGAAGCGCATCATCTGGTTCGTGCCCTGCTTGAGGATCGTCGCCGTGACGCCCTTGTAGACGCCGCCGATGCCCTCCGTCCGGATGATGCTCGCGACGCCGTGGAAGAAGCCGCGAAACTTCGGCTCCGGCAGCCGCTGGTCGTTGATGAACTTCACCTTGATCGTCTCCATCGGCGTGACGGCGAAGATCGCCTCGCCGACGCCGGCGCCAAGGCCGCACAGCAGCCGCTGGCCGGGGCCGAGCTGGCCGTGCTCGTTCTGGAAGATGCTCTTCAGTTTCTCGAACGTGCCGAACCTACGACACGCGCGCATTAGTCGATCGCGGTCGTATGCGCGTGCGGGGATGCTCACCTGACGGCGGCCTTCGGTATGGAGCCGTAGATTAGAACGCTGAGGCCTCGGTACAGTCCCAAGATACCGCGCTCCTTGACGGTTTTCTTCACGCAGTCGACGATGCCCTGGTACTTCTTCTTGTCGCCCTTCTCGTCCAGCTGCAGTTGGGTCTTCACGTATTCGGTCGGGAATGTTATGCAGATCTCGATGCCGCCGGTGATTCCGCCTGAACGCGAATTACGGTTGGTTCATTTACGGTTAGCGAAATTGGCGGAAACCACTCACCGGCGATGATTCCTTTGAGTCCCTTATTGCTCGCCGCCGGCGCCGCGGCGCAATTGTTCGTCATCCATCTTCGGTATAAAAAGGGGTTCGGCGTGTTGGACGTCATGGCGTTTACAATGCCTAAACAATATGGAGAAATTTACATACTTTCCAAATTTTCAAATGGTGTGACATCGTTGTAGAAACAAATCGGCGTTGACACATTAACGCCATAATGCAACTGTTCAAACGTAATGCATATTTGGAGCATAGTAAACCGGAAACGTTGCTAAATCTTAAACTTTAAATATTTTTTTCAATTCTGCGTCACAC
>JAODGE020024826.1:0-10613 GCA_027574965.2 Ecitophya simulans
AAAAAAAGTGATGAGTAATAAATTATGTACACATATAAAATATACGCCGGGCGTGTTCAAGATACTCGTATATACATTCAATTAATCGGTACAAATATATAAATATAATCAATCACATTGATAAAGCATGCTGACAGAAACATGCTACACTTATGTTCGCTTAGCGCTCCGCGCAGAAATGTACCAGTCGCTGGTGGTACGTTCGGGTAGCGCGAACGTCCAAAGTCTTTAATTTTAATGAGAGAAATTAGTCACAGGCGAATGCGAAGCGCGCGCGCGCGGTTTTCGTCGGAAAATGTGGCAACGTAACGTAAAAACCAATCGCAAACGACCAAATAGAATAGTGATAATAATAAGACCAAGAAAAATAACAACGAAACGCGTGTGTTAAACTCCCATGGAATGTGTGCATCGCTCAATCAGTGCCTAGTTATTCGCTAGTTTTGTCTTCACGTAGAGTCTGTACGTCCGTATTGCCTACACAAACTAAGATCGACTACCAAAACAAAAAACAAACAAAAAAACACAACAATAAACAACCGCGAGTGTGAGATTTGTTCGCGACATTACGAATGGCAGTACGAAAAACAAAAAGGGTCGGAGGAGTGAGAAAACAGCGTCGCAAACCATACCGCGTGCCCTCATCACAAACGCGTGCACTCAAACTGCCTACTGACGCTACTCGCCGCGCTACTGCTGCCCACCGAATTCGTCTCGCAATCAGATTCAGTACCTGTGTGTCCGACGGACTCGGTGCCGGCGCTGAGCTGCGACTCGCGCTGCTCGTCGTCGTCGTCGTCGACGACGGATATGCGCGCCGCGTCGCTGCGCAGCGCGACGATCTGGTTCGTCTCCTTCTCCTTCTGCGTGAACTCCTCCTGCCGTATGCCGACCTTGCGCTCGAGCGTCGGCTCGACGAACACGCCGAACTTCCGGCTCGGTATCTCGTCCTCCGTCGGCGGGCCGGGATGCTCCATTTTGGCCTTCTTCAGCTCCTCGAGCGTCTTCTCCAGGCTCGCGATCGCGACGTCTTCGTCGTATTGGAAATCTTTGTATAACTTCACCTGCGCATACGACGCACCAGTTTATTTTAGGTCGTGGAAGATGTCGAAAATATATCGACGTATCGATATTTTATTTTTTGATATATCGATATAACGATATATTCAATCGAAACCGAATAAAAGTCGTTTTTTTCTACCAAATTCTGATGTATATAGAACCGAGTTGTAAATATACTGTAACAAAAAGAATCGATTCTTGACAATTTCAGATTCTATTTAAAAACAAGCGCAATATATCGATATAACGATATATTAAATCTAAACCGTATAAAAGTCGATTTTTTATACCAAATTCTGATACATATGGAACCGAGTTGTAAATATACTGTAACACAAAGAATCGATTCTTGACAATTTCAAATTCTATTTAAAAACAAGCGCAATATATCGATATAACGATATATTAAATNAATAAACCTATATAAATATACTGGAACAAAAAGAATCGATTCTTGACAATTTCACATTCTATTTAAAAACGAACGCAATATATCGATATAACGATATATTAAATCTAAGCCGTATAAAAGTCGATTTTTTTATACCAAATTCTGATGTATATAGAACCGAGTTGTAAATATACTGAAACACAAAGAATCGATTCTTGACAATTTCAGATTCTATTTAAAAGCGAGCGAAATATATCGATATAATGATATATTAAATCTAAACCGTATAAGAGTAGATTTTTTTAATACCAAATTCTGATACATATGGAACCGAGTTGTAAATATACTGAAACACAAAGAATCGATTCTTGACAATTTCAGATTCAATTTAAAAGCGAGCGCAATATACTGATATTACGATATTAAATCGAAACAGTATAAAAGTCGATTTTTTTAAATACCAAACTCTAATACATATTACGATATTATATCGAAACTGGACTTTTAAAGTTTTTATACCAAATTCTGATATATATGGAACCGAGTTGTAGATATACTGAAACACAAAGAATCGATTCTTGACAATTTCAGATTCTATTTAAAAGCGAACGCAATTAATTATTTATATATCGGCTTGCGAGAGCAATGTTAGGCAAAGGTTAGAGCAAAACTTACTTGCAAATACTGCGTTATCGAATCCATATCGTTGAGCCGCAACAAATTGCGCTTGTGCAACTTTAATATCGTGTACGCCATCGCCGTAATGATGCGATCGCCGTCGTACAAATAAATATCCCAGATGCGCAGGCAGAGACTGAACGGCACGCGCTCGACGAAGCAGACGAAGTACCACTTGAGCGAGTAGAGGATGGCGTCCAGGCCGTGCTTGTCGAAGTGCTTCTTGAGCTTCGCCTGGAACTTGGTCAGGATCTTGTCGTGGTGCTCGAGGAAGCGCGTCAGCTTCGGGAAGCCCTCCTTGTACAGGCCGTGCATCGCGTACTTCCTGTTCGTGAGCAGCACGTGCACCGCCCAGAAGGCCTCCTCCTCGTCCATGTACATCAGCAGCACGCCGGCGAGGCCGGACATGCCCTGGCAGTAGCCGACCTCCGAGTTGTACATCGCGTACGCGGTGAGCACGTTGAACAGACTCTGCTGCTTAATACTGTAGCGCTCGCGGTAGTGATGGTGCTCCCTGAACTGCCGGTTCACGTCCGAGTCGATTTGGCGCGCGTCCGTCGAGTGCAGCCGCGCGAGCCGACACATCTCGCGATACCGGCCCGGATGGCGGCGCTTCACCTCGTCCACCTCCAGCAGCTTCATCCACACCTCGGACCTGAGCGAGTTCGGTATGCCCTTGTAGATGCGCTTCGGCAGCTTCTCGCGCACCGGCGGCGTGTCCCAGAACTTGAGCATCTTGAGCCACTTCTTGGTGCGCTCGAGCTCGATGTGCTGCTTCTTCGCCTCCTGCGGATCCAGCTTGGTCGGCAGCCGGCGGTCGTGTATGAAGCCGTAGCGGTCGGTCGTGTGGTACACCTCGAACTGCGGATCCTCCCACGGATCGATCTCGGCGCCTTCAGCACGTCCCAGTTCATAACGCCTGAAGATCTTCTCTCGCTCGTCGGACGCGCGCCTGATCAAGTCCTCTTCGTTCATTCCATTCACAGATGCAGTCAGCGCCGGTGCAACAACGTCCGCATGGTTCGCGTGGTCGGCCGGCCTAAAACAAGCGCAAGTTTACCACCTCGACATCACGCGCGAGGATATAACCTAGAGACGCGCACTCGGTCGGCCCTCCTGGCACGCGTTCGTTCGCTCACTGGGCGAATTGATGCGAGCGAAAGGAAACGCGGAGGCGCATCGTCATCTGGCATGTGTCAACCGCACAACTGCACCCTCGGCGAACAACAGTTAGTCGCCGACTGCACCGATTCGCTGGCGAGCGGCGCGCCGCACGCGCGTCACGAAGGCGTCGTCGTCGGCGTCGTCGTCGCGCTGGGTTTTACCTTTTGATTGCGGTGGAAATGGCCCGAATCCGCGTTAAACGCGGTGCATACAAACAACACGCACCGAACGCACACTTGACATTAGAATGCAAATGGCATTCGGCCGCATTTGGCATTTCTTGTGCCGTCCTGTCATATTGATTGAGTTTAGAGGTCGCTGCAAGTGAACCATCGCATGGTCGTGGGTATTTATTGCTTAAAACGATTGAAATATTCGCGCTTTTTATATTACTTTTAGTCATTAAGGAGTTTCTACAACCACACTATTAATAACCTAAGAAAATTGTTTTAGTTTTGATAGTGATCTTGGTGTTTTTCTATGGTTTTGTGTATAATAAACGCACGAGATATTTTCCACTTTGTTTAAATGGTCCGAAAACAACGTCTTACACATAGGTTTTTCTAAAAACCCGTATAAGAAGTAACAAAATTCAAACGCTGGTATCGTAATATTTTATACCCGACTTTGACTGATCAGCGTCTATTAGAAAAAGAGAGATAGTAAATAAACGAAGTGCAGGAAAACTAGTTTACTTTTCGGTCTGCGCCAATGAGGGCTTTGTGTTTTAAAATATTTAGCGCCCTCTATAGTACTTCTCACTTGAACGGTTCAGCGCAAACGTTTACATCCCATGATGAATAGTGCTAGTAAAATGTGCGCATGCGCAAGAGAAACATGATGTCTTCCAACCTGTCACCTACTGTCAACACGTAATTCACCAACCCGCAACGAGCCGGTGTTTTTGTGCCACGTTATTCGTAAATTTCAACTCCTTTAACTGAAACTACCTAGACGACGACATCAAAACAAAGTGCGCCTCATCCACTCACGTTAGAAACTGAGTAATTGAGCATAATACGTTGCAGATGGATTCAATGACGAGATATGTATCGCCTGTCAACCCCGCGATCTTCCCACATCTCACTTTGATCCTTCTCGGCATCGGCATCTTCTTCACGGCGTGGTTTTTCATCTACGAAGTCACCAGCAACAAGCAGACGCGCAGCCTCCGCAAAGAACTGTTAGTCTCTCTCGTCGCCTCAATATTCTCCGGCTTCGGTATCTTGTTTTTACTCCTGTCGGTGGGAATATATGTTTGAGTCATGTCTTACATCATAAGTTAACAGAACGTTACTAGCACGACAAATAAAAGAAGGTAAGAAAGACAGTACATGTTGCTTCAGTCAGTCTGCATTTATTTCAATCAAATCCGAAGGAGAATTACAAACTCTGTTTAAATTTAAATATATTTTCGTTCTTCTATCATATAATATAATAATATAAGTCATTAAATGTGGTTTTATAACATTTCTCAATAATAGCAATTGTTAACAAGCATATTATGTGCTTTGTGAATGTGTGAATATTTGTTCGTAGCTTACAGGGGCATGAGACCCGCCTTCTGGCGGCATTTTTGCATTAAGGCTCTTAACATGAATTGCTTGCGCGACAGAGTCCGCACCTGCTTCAGGAACACGTCCAGATCAATCACGCTGCAGCGTAGGGCTTCGCCCATATAGTAAATGGCGTCTTCGAGTGCAGCTTCTTCGGCAAATGCATTCAACAGTCTGGAAATTAATCGTAATTGTTACTAATACTAGTCGTTTTTGCAATTAGGGCATAAAAAGCACGCACGTGTTGCAAGCAACGTTTTTTCTTGGAATGCAAAGCACTAACAAGCATTTGTACTAAATATGATCTTATACAACGAAATAATGACAACCCTGACGATGTTCTAAATAGTATACTTGACAATTTTAGATTCTATTCAAAAGCGAGCGTAATGTATCGATATTTCCTTTTAAATATTTGTAAATCGACGCGATTTATATCGATACATTTTTGCAATTCCGACTTCCCTGCACTTTTTTCTAACTGCTTGCTGTGAAAATAGTGCTATTTTACGCACTGCTCGCGGCGAAAAAAATTGCCGTCTTTGGTGCACAAGTACAAAAAAGCAGTAATTTCAAGGAGTTTGTTCAGACTTCAAATTTGTAAAAAGGCAATGCTTTACCTCATAGAACGCATTCTAATTGTTGGTTGGTGCTTTTCACAAGCACAATATTATTAAATTTAAACGTTGTGTGCAACGCATTATCACGATGATACAAAATTGCAGTCTGTAGTTCAATATTGCTCTGGATGTTGCGTTAGTTCTTTTACTTACTGCTTGTATAAGGGCGCCGTCGTAGTAACAGCGTCGTCGACATCGATGGCCTCTTGATTGCTGAGCCTATCGATGGCCTTCTCCAGTTCCTGTTCTTTGTCCTTCAGCACGAGAATGTTCTTGTCGAGATCGCCCTTCTCCTTCGCCAGATGCTCGAGGATGGAATCGAGTTTGGCCTTGCCCTGCTTCAATTCGAACTGCGTCTTCTTCAGCGTGTCGAGCTCGGCGCGATTCT
This sequence comes from Ecitophya simulans, assembly GCA_027574965.2. Lineage (NCBI taxonomy): Eukaryota > Metazoa > Arthropoda > Insecta > Coleoptera > Staphylinidae > Ecitophya > Ecitophya simulans. The sequence goes on from JAODGE020024826.1 coordinate 5,860, forward strand.
GTTGGTATTGCTCCTTCATGCGACGCATCAGCTTGTCTTCGATCGCCGAGAGCAGCGACTCGCGAATGTGCTCGTCCTTTATCGTGCCGGCGTTAGCGTTCGCCGGCCCGCTGATGGGCGGGTAGGGCGCGACGCCGGCGCCGCCCAGCGTGTAGGATGGATACGGCGTCGGATAACTGGGATAACCGAAGCTGGATCGAGTGCTGCCCTCGGCGAGCGGCGGATACGGCGGGGGATAAGCTCCGCCGCCGAACGATGGAAAACCGCCCGCCGGAGGGTACGGGGGGAATTGGTTCGTCGCTCCGGGCGTTGGGTACGCTGGAACATCACGTTTCGCGGCCATTATCGACGCGAAGCGCTATGAAAATTCGCGTTTTCGGCACGTTTTTACTTACGGTTATTCGGATATGGCACTTCCGGCTGTTTCGGCCGTGCGAAAACCGGAGGATGCTCGCCAAAAGTCATTATCATTACTTGTATAACGCCTAGCAGATCGGAATCGTTCTGGAACAAGGCGAATTGGATTAATTTGATTTATCGCTAAATTACGTTCAACAATTAGGACGATGACCCACTGGCTTCCAATCATGTAAATATGGCAAGTAAATTTTCCCATTCTGATCCACATAAATTGATACTTTGATGGCCATGTCACTTGTGGGTTTCACGTAGCATATTGGAGCGTTCCTCGGGTGCGTGTCCATCAGCCATATTTTAATTGGTATATTATAAGTGTTGCCCTTGTAGCGAACAGGAATTGTTCCCGTTAGATTGACCAATTGCAGAGAAGTCCCATCATTGAATGCTGCAAATATTTGAAGTAGTGTCAATTGTGAAAAAATTTGTTCATTCCGTCTGGAAATTAAGAAACTTACTGTATGTTTCCAGCAAAGGTTCTAGTCCCTTATATTGGTTGGTAGCTGTGACGATATCCTTGATGGCGGCGTCGGGAGACTTGTACTGGAGAGAGAATTAAACAAATTAGTCATCGGTAATTCGTATAGTTGCGGACGATGGAATTTCGGCGACTTTGTGCGCGTGAATAGCTTACGTTCGCGAGCCATTGGCGTAGGACGCTCGCGTACACCATACTTGTTTATAAATTTCGCGCGCGGTTAATTGTTAATGTCGATTAAATTAAACAATTCCCAGATTATGGATGGAAACAAACCGCGCGATGAAACATTACAATGACTGCGGGCCTGCGATGGGATAATGATGACAGCTGTCTCGACAAGTGCGGTTACAAAATTCTCGCAGAGTGTGTAATTTTATATGAAGACAGCTCGAATTGTTTTACCGTTTGACTGGGACTATATAGGTGAGAGAGATAGATATAAAAAGAAGTGAGATACTAGATAGATCATCTAATTCAAACCAATGAGAAAGTTGTAATTTTGGATCACCCATTGCCCTCTGTCGGATGTTTTCAGGACTTAAATACCTTTCACTCTCTCTTTACGACTTCTCCGGCCGAAATATTTTCATTACGTGCCATGGTCTAGACTAAACTACGCAATAAACTCGGGGATCTCAAGAATTCGAATGAACTTCAAGTGACGCAATAAGTCTAATATATTCCTGTTTAAAAATATTTATTAAAGAACTGGGTTGTTTGCAATAACTTTATTACATTTTCTATCACATTGGTTTATTTTCTTGGGTATATCGTAAATCTTTGCCACACCTTGTAGAAAACTATTTTAGTGCGTTGAGTGCGCAAGCGCACATCACGCACTTGTTTCGTTGACATGTGAAGAAATGTAGACAAATGCTCATTGATTTTCTGGGTTTTATTACGTGGGTGGATGTGAAAATAAACAAAGTGTTGGAGAGAATTCAGCACTAACCATTTACTTTACAACGCGCAGAAACAATGGCGCAGGTTGCGGAACCTTTAACGCTATCTAGAGGTATACAATTCTACGAGTTTTATTAATGCCATTTGTAACATTAAGTATTTCATGTTCTCTAGATATTAAGCGCTCTGTGGAGCTTTTGGAGAAGCTCCAGAAGAACGGCGAAGTACCAGCCACGAAGCTTGCCGCCTTGCAGAAGGTCCTGCAATCTGACTTCCTGAATGCAGTTAGGGAGGTTTATGAACACGTCTATGAAACTGTGGACATACAAGGGTCCCAAGACGTGAGGGCTTCAGCCACTGCCAAAGCCACTGTGGCCGCTTTTGCTGCCAGCGAAGGCCATGCTCACCCGAGAGTTGTGGAGCTGCCCAAGACTGAAGAAGGTTTAGGCTTCAATGTGATGGGCGGCAAGGAACAAAACTCACCAATTTACATCTCACGGATCATTCCTGGAGGTGTTGCAGATAGGCATGGAGGATTGAAAAGGGGAGATCAACTGTTGAGTGTTAATGGAGTGGTGAGTTATTAATTTTGGTCATTTATCAAGGATTTTGGTTTTGTCGTTTTTTTAGTCTGTCGAGGGTGAGAATCATGAAAAAGCTGTCGAATTGTTGAAACAAGCTCATGGCTCAGTCAAGCTTGTCGTGCGCTACACGCCGAAAGTCCTGGAGGAAATGGAATTGCGTTTCGACAAACAACGCGCACGCAGGCGAAACAACTACAATTAGAGTTAATTATATCTTTAATAATAATGTCATGAATCATATTAATCATTAAGATATTGTAGGGTAGAATCATACTAAATCTGTTGCTGCAAAAATTATATTTAAAGCCAAAAAATCGAAGATAGTTCACTAATATGCATCATTCTGAGGTATTTTACATTGTTTTAGTATTTTCATTTGTAAATTTAACCAATAGTTGACGTTTAGACTGTCTCTTAACTTCACGCAAATACATAAACTTTATGTTGGCGCCAATTTGCGCTAATTTGCAATTCAACATTCTAAAATGTAAGTTTATTTAAAATATATTAATAATCAACGTGTATGTACTGTTTGTTGTCGTTCCTGCGACAATCTAGCAAAGCTACACTAGCGCAATCTGGTGGCAGCAATTGCAAACTTTAGTTAAAACTTAGGCGACTTAGGCATTGAGTTGCACTACCTTAATTTATCATAACCTCAAGTTGTGAAGTGAACTCGAAAATGTTGTTAGTACGAACGTCTTATTTAGTGCCATTCCTTCAAAATAAACCGAGATACATTTTAACGCAGTGCAGAACACTTAACGGTCTAAATTTATGGGTAAGCATTTGACGTTTTTCACTTGTTTTTATACAATTTTCCTTGTGTCAATTTAGAAAGATGAACTAACAACTGAGGTAAAACTGAAGATAGAAGACTACTGGTCCAAAAAGTTGGCCACACATTCGAATATTCAGTACAATGAGGCACAAAGTAATAAGCGCGACAAATACTATGTATTGTCCATGTTCCCATATCCATCAGGGCAATTGCACATGGGACATGTTCGAGTCTACACAATCAGTGACACTATTGCTAGATATCAAAGAATGAATGGTAAAAATGTGAGTCTCAGCATATTTTCAAAACAATTTAATCACTTAGCATAGTCGTCAAAAGAATTTGTACACTTAGGTTATTCATCCAATTGGTTGGGATGCTTTTGGTCTTCCTGCGGAAAACGCGGCAATTGCAAACAAAACTTCACCATCCACATGGACGGTAAACAATATCAAACGTATGAAAGAACAGTTGAAACGTCTAGGTTGCAGTTTCGAATGGGACAGAGAACTCGCGACTTGCGATCCGCGATATTACAAGTGGACGCAATCTTTGTTTCTCAAATTATTTGATGCGGGATTGGCATATCAGAAGGAAGCCCTCGTTAATTGGGATTCCGTGGACTGTACAGTGCTAGCAGACGAACAAGTCGACGAGAACGGATGCTCTTGGCGTTCCGGCGTTAAAGTCGAAAAGAAATTATTGCGGCAGTGGTTCATAAAAACCACCAAGTTTGCGAAAGCCCTCCAGGATGGTTTGGACGATTCAATATTACAAGACTGGCGAGACATTATCAAGCTGCAGAAACACTGGATAGGTGATTGTAACGGAATTGCTGTCGACTTCCAAGTCAAATCAAGTGAAAACCAGTCGGGGACTACAGATATTTTGACGTCGTGGACGGACAAGCCGGAGCATCTTGAAAGTGTCGCATTTGTCGCCGTTTCTAGCACAAATCTGATCGCGAAAAAGTCTAAAGTACTTAAAACCGTTGATGCAAACACAAATTTACTGGATGCGATTGCTGTACATCCTATAACGGGAAAAACTCTTCCGATTTATGCCACAAACTGTCTTGAATTTGCCGAAGGAGCAGATTCACACCTGGGAATGCCTTCTGCCAACGAACATGATCATTCGTTCTGTGAGAAGTATAATCTACCAATTGACAATAGCCTGTTACCGGCGAATAATGACGATTCTCTGAGCAAGCGCCAAGAAGTAATTGCGAAGTTGACGAAGTTGAACGCTGGCGGACACTGCACAAGTTCCAAACTCAGGGATTGGTTGATTTCGCGCCAGAGATATTGGGGCACGCCGATACCAATAATTCATTGTAAGTCCTGCGGCGCCGTGCCCGTACCAAAGGAACAACTGCCCGTTACGCTGCCGCATTGCGACGAGGCGTCTGGCGTCGGCTCGACGTTGGCGTCGAACGACACGTGGAAGAGAGTCGAGTGTCCCAAATGCGGCGGAGAGGCCGAGAGGGAAACCGACACGATGGACACGTTCGTCGATAGCAGCTGGTATTATTTGCGATACTTGAACAGGGATTGCGACGATGACATGTTCGACGTCGCGAGAGCGC
>JAODGE020024837.1:0-10459 GCA_027574965.2 Ecitophya simulans
GGCCGCCGCGCCGAGCGCCGAGCAGTGAGCCGCAGCGCGCGCCGCCGCCACCATGCCGAAGAAGAAGCCCATCCCGGTGGAGGACCTCATCATCCCGCCGCAGGACGGCCGCATATGCGGCACCATCTGCATCTGCCAGATGACGCTGGTGCTGAGCAGCGTCGCCATCGTCTACCTGACGGTGGCCGTGTACGTGCCGTCGACGCGCGCCATGAAGTACGGCATGGTGCAGGACCCCGTGATGTGCACCACCACGCAGGCGAAGCAGGTGGAGGCCTGCGACTGGGGCTCCTGCGGCGAGTGGTGTCTGAGCAAGACCTCCGGCGCGTGCATGCAGATCTACGTGAACCTGCGCTACAACGGCTCGAGCATCCTGCTGGCGAACTGCACGAACACGGCGAACAAGACCTGCTACGGCATCGACCAGGAGAACGCCAAGCGCAGCCGCTGCATCGCCGACGAGTGCAAGAACCTCACGGGCACCTTCAACTGCTCGAGCGGCATGTGCATCAACATCACCGACGCCTTCGAGTGCACGTTCAAGGACACCGACCCGCCGCTCAAGTGCTCCGGCCGCCGCGGTAAGATCACCTGCATCGACCTCGACGGCCTCTACAGCTGCAACCGCGGCACCTGCGAGCGCATCCGCACGCCCTACAACTGCGACCGCCGTTGCGTCGACATCCCGACGCGCAACAAGAACGTCATACTGCTCAGCGGCGACAAGGTGTACCTGTCCAACTGCCAGCGGGCGCTGGTGCTGGACTCCGAGGAGGAGATATGGAACGAGTCGCAGGAGAAGATCATGATGGCGTCGTGCTTCAGCATCCTGAACGACTCGCGCGGCGTGGTCGCCATCGACTGCGTGAACGGCTCGTTGCTGGAGGCCGACATCCTCACGGACCTCACCAACTTCACGTACCTGAGCCACCTGAGCGTGTTCAACACGGTGCCGCTCGACGAGACGCGCAGAGTTTGCCCGCCGGAGCAGGACCTGATCATTGCGAACGACTCGCGCCTGCTGATCAACCTCGAGGGATGCGTCAACACGCTGCGGGACGAGTGCAAGGAGTTCCTGCGCGTCTACGGCAAGGACGGCACCGACCACAACGCGCGCGCGCGCTTCACGTGCTTCTACTCGAACATGGACACCACGTCGGTGGTGGCGCGCTTCGACCTCGAGACGCAGAAGTTCCAGTTCATGATCGCGTCCGTCGTGCCGTCGGTGCTCTTCTGCGTGTCGTGCACGACGCTGGTGCTGTGCCAGCGGACGGTGGTCGTGGGCGACGACGCCAAGATGCGGTTCGCGGGGTGCGCCGCGACCAAGGAGGCCGCCGCCGCGACGGCCGCCGCCGCCGCCGCCGGCGCCACGGAGAAGCCCGGCTCGGCGAACGATCTGACCGATCGAGGCGGCGGCGGCGGCGGCAACGGGAATAACATTATGGCGCTCTGAGATCAATCACGTGAGTCTTGTCGGGACGCGCGCCGCACGCGTCCCACTTTTCCATCCCACTCCGGCGCGTTGTTGCCCCGTTGTTGTTGTGGTGCATGCGCATCGATCGCACGCTCGGCGCGTTTCTTTGTTCCCGGCGCCGCACGCGTGCGAAATTGATTTTCCGTGCAGCGCGCGTGTCGGCTGACCTGTCGAGGGGGCGGTGCGTTTGGTGATTGCAGTTTAAAAGCGCCCAGTTTCGGCTTGGGATGTTGGTGCTGGGGCGTGGCTCGACGTAAACGGGCGTGTTCTTGTGCTTGCAGGCGTTCCCCTTCTGCTGGACAGAGGCTGAGCGGGGGAAGGCGCGTCCGCACTGAGAGCCAGGATGGAGGAGAAGCCCGAGATGGAGATGATCTCCGTGGCGGAGTCGGCCAAGTGGTACGCGTCGCTGTGCCTCGGCACGACGGCGATCCTCTCCGTGTTCGCGTTCCTCTTCCTCATACCGTTCGTGGTCGATCCGGCGGTGGCGGCGCTGCTCGCCGACTACGAGCCGGAGCCGGTGACGTGCGTCGCCTCGCGCCACGTCTACGCCGAGGGGCTGCGCAACTGCTCGTGGGCGTCGTGCCGCGAGGGGTGCACGCGCGAGGCGACGCGCTGCCACCAGATCTTCGTCAACTACTCGCGCGTGCCCTTCCGCGACTACCGCCCGCCGGTGGCGCTGGAGTGGGACGTCGCCGACACGCGCTTCCTCGTCAACGCCGAGGGGTGCGGCTATCCGCCGGGCGTCAACTGCACGCGCTTCGCGCGCCAATACGGCGGCGAGTCGGCCGGCACGCCCTTCCCCTGCTACTACTCGCGCGTGTATCCGGACGTGGTGGTGGCGCGCTACTCCTGGGACGACACGCTGCGCCACCTCGTCCTCTCCATCGCCATACCCAATCTGATCTTCGTCGCGTCGGTGGGCGTGCTCAGCTACTGGTACTGCCCCGGCTGCGGGCGCGTCTGTCACAAGTACATGCACCACTTCCCCGACGAGGACGACGACGACTACGAGGACGGCACCTACTAGCGCTAAACGTCCCGCCCGCGCCTAGCGCCGCCCTCCTCGATCAGTATTACGCCCGTCTGGGCGTGGCGTCACGGCCGACGGCGAATCTAGCACCTCCTAGGGTAGAGACTGACGGGACGCGTCGATTTGTGATAAGTACCTCACTCGTTACGGTTAGTCTCGCCTAGCGACGATAGACCATAAAAACGAAAAAATGAAATAGGAATCCTTGGTTCGATTAATCAGTCAATCAATCGATCAATCATCACGGGTGCGACTAAAGGGCGTTTAGAGCTTTGCAGTTTACAGATGACGATAAGTAACAGTAAGAGTAGATTAGCCGAGTTTGTAGAAGTCATTGGCCGTGACCTTCGCGCGACCTTGAACGTTTTCGCGCGTGGATGTCGCGTTTCGTTTTCCACGCGCGAAAACCAACCCCCCCATTCACCGCGATTCAAACCGAGGGCGGCGCTTGACGCGGTCGAACGCTTGCGGCGATTGGCCAACGATCGGGCGACGCCATATTCTTCCGTCTCTCAGTAACACGCTGCACCTAACCTCACTCAAGCTCCAAAGCGGTCTCGACTCTTACGCTCGATTCTCGTCCACGTCGAGACCACCGTTGCCGAAAAAAAACCGTTTGAATCTATCTAGCGATGTAACTTAACCAAATATTGTCCTAAGTAACTGCCTTAGCGGACGAGACGACTTGGCGTGCGCGCGCACACGGTCCGTCCGGCGACTCTTCGCCGCTAGAGGGCGCTGAGCGTTCTTCACGAGACTTTCACTTCACCGAACAAATTTCAATAAACAATACGATTAACGTTCAATGCACCCTGCGCTTGCGTCGACGACTTTCTTGCAATTTTTGACATTCGCTCGCGAGTTGATCGGGAAGACTGCGCGCCAACGATGCAGCTAATAACCAACGACGAGGATGTTTGTTCTTAACTCTTAAGGCGCTGCAATGACATAAATTTTTATATTTACTAGCGACGATAGATTGTTTAGAGGATCGAAAACTAAATATACTTACGATAATTATTACGCGTTCATTCAACTATTACCGATTAATTACGCAAATAAGTGACGACAAGTTGTTGGAGCAGTTGGTTTGTTTATATTTCTATGTATTCTGTTGATTAATGTTTAGTGTTTGTTTGTAGCAAGTTTCGATTAGTGTTCGATTTAGAGTGGGCTTGCACTCATTAAACTCGACGGTATCGCTGCCGATTGATGAGACAATTACTGACGATCGATTCGCCGTTTATTGTTGTTGTATCATTATTTCTATAATCTGTGAATATGCAAATTCTATTAGCGCTGCTCGACGAGGCAATGCGAAGACGTTTGGTGCGGAATATTGTATTGCGTTGATATTATTGTAAGAGATGCGGTTATTACGCTGACGGAATAAGATTAATTACAATTAAATTATATTATATTACATTGTTCGAAGGTACTTGTGATGTTTTATTGACCTGTGGTTATTTGCCGGCTTTGTCTTTTTTTAGGTAGTTTTATTAGAATCACATTCAAGCGGCATTTAAAAATAGATAAGGAGATAATACAGAATTTTGTTTAAATAATTTACGGTGATTTTATTTTTATTTAGAATTATTAAACTTCAAGACTTGCAGATGTTTCTTATATTGAAATTAATGAATTGTTGGACCAAAATGAAGAAATATTTATAAAGTAAAATTTGGGAATTAATGCTGGTTTAGTGAAAAAATATTTAAAAAAATTGTATAATTTAATATATTGTTAAATAATATTTTTTAATATTCAATTTCTAACATTTCTAGCAGCTATAGCATTTTGTTGTAGGTTTGTGAATTCATTGATTATTAAAATTTTATTGATTTAGTTGACGTGTTTCAGGTAAATTATAATAGATACTGGACAATTTTATAAAAACAATGTAAAGTCTATTTAATTTTAACATCATATTAGGTTTAAATTTTAAAAAACACTCAAGTTAGTCAAGTTTGACAACTAATTACAGTTAAACTATTATTGAGAAATTAGATTCATTTGTTTATACGATTTATACAAAACCAAATTTTACATCTAAGAATATTGAAAATTTTAAAACATTATGTAAAATACGTAACATTCATCTATTATTTAAGTCGCTAGGTATTGTTTATATTCAATTTGAAATAAGAACAAAACTAGGACAGTCACAAAATTTTTGCGCGTCGTCGTCGTCGGTTCGACGTCGACCCGGGATATTCGACATTTATAGGCAATTGAATACCAAGGCTTAATTTTTGTCAGCGCCGATGTGAAAATTGTAATTAAAACTTATTTTACGTTTCTACTACTAAAAAGTGACATACACATAAAATCAAACGTAAACGAATCGAAATCATTACCCATAAATGTCAAAACATAATTATCCGATTCAATTAAAGAAATTACTAGAGAAGAAAGCGATTCAGTCATATATTATTTACTACTTTTAATGATGGCACTGTAGTATATAAATTATGGTTTAATATGTTTACTATTTTACAAAGTCCAACGTTGAAGGAAAACCACACACTCTCACCAAGGATAGAACCAACAACTTTTGAAGAACGAGACAAACCTGGATAGACACTTCACTAGTACGATCATTGGACCACTGGACCTGCGATTCGCATTTAACACAATATAGCGGATGAAGATATTACCATACTTAGGACATATATACCCGCAGAATTGCCCTGCTTGCCGTTGATCCGGTGGCCTTGCTGCTTAAATGTTCGTTGCATCCTGTTGCCCGCCGCGCAGTTGCAGGATCGTATCCCGGCTGCGGCGAGCGTCGCGTTTATTCAATTTGTCAAATTTGTATGTAATTAACTACGCAATTAATTACACATCTATTGTTTACAGGCAAGTACTTGATTTTGACCTAAAAATCAGTACTCAGTAAAAACATAATTGCGTATCGCAAATTTAATTATTCATGACATAATTGCAAACAATTTACGAAGTTTAATTAACCCATATCAAAACAATGCGACAATTTCACAACATTATTTGCTTTTAAAACATTCTCCATTGCTGTGCCTTAAATTGAAAATAAAGCAATTCGTGAGATACGATGAAATCGACAATTGTTTATTCGTAACAGTTGTTTGGTTACTAATTGCTCCATTGTAAAATAGACATATGTTTTAATCTGAAATACAATGGAAACTTGAAATGACAGAATTTCTATACAAACGCCGGCACTGATTATCTCACCATGGTTGAAATTCGACGTCGGTGGGACGTCCGATATCGACTGCGAGCGATCGTCGAATATCTGATTGTGCTGTACGAGAAGATTTGCAAAGTAAGTTTCATTCAGAAAGCGTTTTTTAAGTAAAAATATCTCTAAATATGCAAACTTAAAAGCTTTTCGAATGATTCTCTGAAGTACTAGATAATTATAGGGAAATTAACGACTTTAAACAGTTTTAACAACTAACTTATCAACAATATATAAAAATAGGACTCAAATAATCAACAAAAAATTTAATTATTTATCAAAACCCATTAAAATATCAAAGAGATTTTCAAAACCGATAAGGAATAGAACCATCAGAATCGTTTTCTTTCAACCAATCTGAATTCACGCTTCGTCGAAAGTGAAATCTTTAACTAAATGGCATTATTGTAGCCGTTTGAGGAAAATCTTCGGAGCCGTTTTCCGGACGCGGGCTCGGAAAATTTACGAATATATAAATAAACCGCGCGTACCGGATGTACCGCCAGGGCGGAAAAGCGATAGGAGTGATATAAAGTGGTGATGCGGCGGAGGAGAACGCGCGCTGGAACGAAAGATAATCCGGGGAAATGGCATCGCCGAAGTTCCGGCGAGATTATGAAAAGTGTCGGGAGCGGCGCAGCTGGCGCGATTTCACACGGTTCGCGCGAATTTCTTCATGAAGACGTTTTGATGATAATGCGCTGAGCACCAGCAAATACCTTCGAGAGTGGGAGCGTGGCGAAAGGGCGGAGATTTGATTAAAGCGTCTTCCAATTATTTTCCTCGTTCGTGCCGCCCGCGCTTTTTTCGCAATTAATGCCGCAAGCCGGATTTCATTTCCGTTTTGCTTCGATTTTAATTTCTTCGTTTTCGCGCGTTTGCCCTGGAGTCAGGGATAACGCGGCGCGAACAAATGACTTGCGTTTTGTTCGCGCGCGCGGCGCAAGCGAGCTCGCGCAGGTCGCGGCGGCGGCGGCGGCGGCCGGAGGCGGCTGGCCGCGCAGTCGGGTGCAGCGCGCCGTGTGCGTCGAGCGTGTGCGGCAGTGCGCGTCCGGCTCGCGTTCGCGTCGCGTCGTACGGTGGGGCCAGGTGCATCCGGACCGCCGCCGCCGCCGCCGCCGCCGTCGGTCATCACTCGTCGAACAACACTGCCGGCGGCGAACAGTTGGACTATTGATCCCTCCTGGGCGACGCGCCACTTGTTGGATATCCGGACTCGTCTCTCGATGCTCTCGCCGATTGTTGCTCGCCGCCGCCGCCGCGAATAAACAACCGCGGCGCGGTTGCTTGTTGTTGCAACTTTTTGGCCCGCCGCTTATAAATAGCCCGACGCGCGTCGAACGCAATGGCCAAACTTTTGCGGCCAACTGTGGCTTTCCAGCGGCGCTAATTCGCACCCTCCGTCGACGTAACAGGTGTTTTTAAGGTTAGTTTTTTCTTTTGATACGCCGCCAATCCTTTGAACCCGCTCGACCTTTCATCCGCAACGCTGGACAGACGATGTCGCCGAAAAGAGCAAGAACTTTTTGCGTTCGTTGCGTTTTTCAACTTTCAGCTCCAATAACTTCCAAATTTGAGCAGATGTAAAAAAATGTTTATAGAAATGAATGAACGCCAGGTTAATATTGCACGACAAACTGTTTTCAGGCGTTGGTTGCTCTAAGTATTACCAAAGTTAACAAAGTTTGTAAACTTTCAAATGTTTTGATTCCAATTTCTCTTAAATTAGGACATATAAGAAAGAATATTTGTAAAGATAAATAAATTCAAATTTAATTATGTAACAAAAACAGTTTTTAAGTTTAAATTATTATAAGAAATGACGAAATTATGCTTTTTGTGTTTACTCGCAAGCAAATCGCGATAACGATATGTAAAATAAGTTAACCTAGTTTTAGGATAATTAGCGGCAGAACTATAAATATTAGGATAAAACGTGCAGGAAAATTTAACGGAGAATTTAATTTTTTTATGTAGAGCCGTGTTTGCGAGTTAAGAATTTCTGAATTTGTTATATCTACAGAGTTTTTAAACTTTACTAATTAAGAAGAAATATTTAAGTTTCTTTGATTAAACCTTGGTAACTTCTAAATAATCTATAAACATAATAAAACATAATTGCTTAAATAATTATTGCATATAGAAAAAAGTCAAATTACCAATATTTTTCTATGAAAATTAATCTAGCAACAATATTTTCAAATATTATAACAGCAAACATCCAATTATTTTATTTTCTATCTACAAATGTCAACGTATTCAAGGAATTTATCAAATTATACGAGAAATTACAATTTAGAGAAAAAACCATTAATTATCAAGTATGAATTATTGAAATTAATCAAACTTCAATGTCATCAAAAACCATAAAAAACCTTTAATTTTTTGTCGACAGTCCAAATTTTGCAGAAAATCATAAAGTTACTCAAACATGCACAATTTTTCTGAGAGAAGAAATCAATAAAAACCACAATTTAGGTGACTAAATCTTGAAGTACTTTAAATCTTAAAATTTAATAACATTATATGCAATATATTTTAAACTTCTGTAAAAATTTATCTAGTAACAATATTTTAAAAAATTATAAAGATAAACTTTAGAAAATTGTATTTTCCGACTGTCAACATTTTTGAAGAATTTATAAAAATATAGAATGAATTAGAAATTTTTAGAGGAAAAACCAAAATTACGACCATCTTTGCAATTCTACGTTTGTTTTCAAATGAACAGAAAAAAAAGTATTGCAACGATTAAATTTTCTAAAAAAAAACATAAAATTACTCAAAATACCACAATTTTTTTTGAAGAAAACAACGAAAACCACAATTTTAGTGACTAAATCTTGAAGTATTCTGAAGACAAATGTTATAATTAAACTGGACATTGTTCCATTTATTTCCTCAAACAATTGACCTTTTTTGAGTAATTTTTCAGCAAGATTTTGCCTGTCGTAGACAGATTTTTTTGCAGCGCCCGTGACCTGAAACTGCAACGTAGCCACGTTGCAGGACGAAAATCTATTGTAACCGGACGTGCAGTCCAATCCAATCGACGCGCTACCGAATAATTTACGTGCAAACGAACTCAAAATGTAATTCCTCCATTAGGCACTGTTTACCGACGGCCGCGAACTGCGGCGTTTGTTTTAGAGGCGCGAGATTTTCTGTTCGCGTCGCGTTCCAAGAGTCCCAAACCGGTGCACTGTTTACCCAACCGTTCGACGATTTGTTAGCGATCGTGCGATGTTTGACATGTGCTAATTTATAGAAATTCTCGCCGAACGGTCGTTGCGCGCGTTCGCGTTCCGTCGGTGTTTTGACGTTCCACATGCGAAACCAATTGAGACACTTGAAACGTCAGATTGTGTGGCCAACCATTTCTGTGTTTATATCTAAGGGTAAATGTTTATAATAAAAAAATTTGAAATTAAATTGTAATTGAAAAAAAAAATAAGTTGGCGCCTAGTCGAAGGTTAATAATGTTTAATGCATCCAACAACGTTCTTGTACTTGCGCCCAATCAAGGGTTAACAATTTCATATGATACAATACGTTTCTATTTATGGATTAATGTGATAAAAACAGATTAGTTAATTTGAGCTTAGAAAAAGTTGTTTTATATTTGCGTCTAATTTACAGGCCACTCGATCGCTCGAAAGGGTGGGTTTTTTTGGCGTGTTTGAATAGATAATGAAATTACGCCGTGTTAAATTTAATAAACGGTCGGCGCACACCTTCGATTGGGGGGGGCGGCGAATTCGGGCTGGGAGCGGCTGTCGAGCGAAAAACGAGAAGGGACAATCGATGCGCGAAATTATTTATGACGGCGCGCGGCGCGGTGGCGTGACCCGATCGCATTTTATCGCCATCGCCGCCGCCCGGCCGAAAATAACATATTATTGATATTGCGCCATCCGCGCGAGTGTGGCGGGCGAGCCGCATTTTTGATCCGTCGCGGGGGCGGCGGCGGCGGCGGCGCCGACGCGAGTGCATTAAAGCGGACCTCGTCTATTTCAATTTAAATTACTTTCTCGCAAGTCGCGAGAGGCGGCGCACGACGACGCCCGACAATGGGGGCGGCGGACGCGGCGACGCTAACTTGGATTAACAATAAAAAGTTTGGCGCGCGCGAGCTCGTCGCGACGGCGAACAACAATCAACTCGAGGAGCGACCGCCCAAACACAGCACGGGAAAGTTGAATGCGCGCGAACAACAATAATATTTTTTTGTTTCCAAGACTTTGGACTTGTGAGGTGAAGTAAGGTTAAATGTTAGTTTAAGTTTTCGTTAACTTTGAGCCATGTTGCTTCAATAAGGTTATGTCAGGTTGTCAGGTTAGGTTACAGTAGATTATTGTAGATTCGATTAAATTTTATACAAGTATCAGTTAAACAAGATTAAGTTTGGTTAGGTTATATATAGATAGATAGATGATGTTAGAATAATGGTTACTTTGTTAAAGTAAGGTTATAAAATGATAATTTGAATTGAGTTATACTTTAATTAATTATGATACGGTTAGAATAGGTTAGGTTCTTTAAATGTAAATAGATTGGTTTGGTTTCTCATGTCCTGTCCTGAATTGAAAACGCTAGTTTCAGTGATATTTCCATAATTTTCAAATAAAATAACCGAAAACACATTATTATAGAATATTTCAGACTATTTAAGGTTATGTGAGGTTAAATTAACGTCAACATGATTAAATTTTTAAAACCTCTAGAGACCTGCCAA
>JAODGE020024843.1:0-20767 GCA_027574965.2 Ecitophya simulans
GACTGGACAGCGAGATGCGCACAGTGGTGAATCGGGCTCCTTATTGAATCTGAAAGTTGAAGCGCCATCTCTAGCAACTACTGTAATCCGTTATTATAACAGACATGAGCACTCTTGTGCATTATATACACTCTGCTTAAGGATAAACATTTGTTATAATAAAAACTCCTTATCATTCGTGTCAATAAATATAATCATATTTAGTGAATTATATTTGCTACTATTTAGCTTTACCTACTTTGCTTGAATGTTGGAAATCTGTACTCGCACTAGATTCACTAGCGCAACCTGACGGCAACAGTATCTGTCAATTAAATGTCAAAGTTAACAATCGTCTGAAGGTTATTTATTATGTAGAAATTAATTAATTCGCGATCAACCGTCTGTAAATTCCGCAGTTTATGTGTGGTATTGGCGAAGTGCTAATGAACATTATATAACGTCACGGAACAAAACGTGCAGATAACGAGACTCGCAGTGATTTGCGCCAGTAAAGACGAGCAGGAGGTGGAATGTTAGTGGCTGCTGCTGAACATTACACGCATATCAAAATAAGTAACAGTTGCCGCAATAATAAAAACGTAAAGTAACAAACGATGCCACCCAAACAGCGTAAAATTGCGGTGATGGGATGCAAGTCAGTGGGAAAATCGTCGCTCTGTATTCAGTTTGTTGAGGGTCAATTTGTCGACTCATATGATCCAACCATAGAGAACACCTTCACGAAGTCAACAAGAGTCAACTCCCAGGACTTCGAGCTGAATGTTGTTGACACGGCCGGTCAGGATGAATACTCTATCTTCCCTTATCAATACAGCATTGATGTGCATGGATATGTGCTAGTCTACAGCATCACAAGTGCACAATCATTTAAAATTGTGAAATTGATCTACGACAAGTTGCTGGACATTGTTGGCAAGGGGCATGTGCCCATCGTACTGGTGGGAAATAAAACAGATTTGCACATGCAGAGGAGGATCACTGAGGAAGAGGGCAAGAAATTAGCAGAGAGCTGGAACTGTGTGTTTCTGGAAACATCTGCAAAGAAGAATTCATCTGTATCTGATGTTTTCCATGTTCTGATTACTGAGATTGAGAAAGCAAATGGAAATATTCAAGAGAAATCTAGTTGCATAGTATCATAATTTTCATAATTATAATGCAGAGTAGTAAATATTTATATATAATATTTTAAGCTCTCATTTGTTTAGTGTTTCTTTTGTCTAATATCTTTGGGGTTTGATTGTTAGCTTGCTGATTTTGTGATTTGATAAGCTTTAACTCTTAATGTTCTGCATCAGGTCACAAAACTGAAAGTTTGGATATAAGTGTGGAACCTCCGTGTTTGCGACTGCGAGGTTTCCGTTTATTTAATAATTTTAGCTTTAGCTTGTAACATTACTATATGCACTAGGAGAGGATTCTTCATTATATCTATTTTAAATGTCCCATTTAATTATTGTAATGTTTCTAAATGGTAATATATTTCAATGTAACGTCACCGATGTCGACTTGTATATTTGGAATTTAAATTATCCATTTCTGTGTAGTTTATTATTATTTCCTTTCCACAATAAATTTTTTCGAACTGCACATTATCTTATAGTCGTTTTTTAATGTTTACAAAATGCATGTGATCATTGCGGTTCGTTTTTCGTTGACGTATGAATTTGCCGTTTGCGACATACGTTTAATAAGCATAGTTATGACGTAGTTTAATGCGCAATAATAGGCCATGAACAAAGCGAACACGTTCTCGAAATTACGCAGTTGTCTGGCCAATATACAGTGAGTTGCAACCTTGAGACAACTCGAAATTTCATTCAGAGCGTGCGTCTCGTGAGTATTTCTTCATGGCAATTACAAAAAACTTAATCAGAACATGACCACGAAAATAAACTAACAAAAGCCTAATTTGCATCAGATAAAATATTCAATTTTTATATAAACAGCACGATGAACACCGCCAGTTCACATGACACTTGATTTTCCTTGCCGCAACTCGTGAGGACTTTTTAAAATTGGTATGGGATATTTTGACATAGACATTTGCTGCATCTTATCGTTATCGCTTTTAGGCGACTTGATCAAAACGTGGCAGTTCCTTAAAGCAAATTAAAACGTTTCATTTCAAATCATGCACCTCTGGTATTTTGCAAGCGTCCCCTCCAGTACGTACAACGCGGATCTATCCGATCTATCCGATTCCTGCGACTTCTAACGTGACATGCGCGTTGCAGGAATGAAACGCCGGTTCATTCACAGGTTTGTGAAAGCGCGGAAGTTAGAATCACTTGAGAGGAAGCGCTGGAAGATCCACTTTTCCAATGTCTTCAGCTAGTTCTTCGACAAGGGCAGCGCTCAAAAGAAAGCCGGCATTGATCGTCTTTGATTTAGGTAATCTGAAAATCGATTACTTAATGATTATTTTATATTTATTTGAATAGTAATATTTATCATATGCTTTGTAGACTATACGTTGTGGCCGTTCTGGGTAGATACGCATGTCACACCGCCGTTTCGCAAAGAGTAAGTATTTCATGACTTTTAATTCATTATACGTTTAATTGTCGTTAGAAAAATAGTATGAAATGATGAATAGTTTATGAATACGATACTAGCGCAAACTTTGATAACTTGGCAATTTTATGAATGGCGAACAGACATTTGAAACTCGTCAATACTTCGTTGCCCACGCGTGGCCTTGGGTTCTTCGAAGGCTATCATATGATTCCTAACGGGAAACCGAAAGTTCACGAGTTCATTCATGAAAATGTGGTTGGGACAATTATATGCATATATATATACCCCGAGTTACGATTCCTCGAACTTGGGCTATTTTTGATTTTTGATTTTGACCATGGGATAGAGAGAGAAAGAGAGAGAGAGAGAGAGAGAGTCGTATACCCAAATCTGGTTTGCGCACGTTAGTGTTTCATATGGACCTCTTACACCGACTTGCACGGAATTGAGTCTAAGCACGGAACTGTATATATCGACATTATAATTGATATATTTCTACTTATAAATAATTTAATAACTCCTTCTTTGTTTTTTTGAAAAGCGTTTTCATCAGACAAGATTACATATTTTACCGCAGCAATGATATAAATAACCAACGCAACCGCGAAGATGATCAGGATTATTTATGCCAAAGGATTACACATTTAACTGATAAGCCTTCTCATGTTAAGCCTCGACCCACATTCCATTTGCATTTGCATTTCTAATTTGTTCGTTTATCTCCGCTCATCAAAAATTAATACATTATATTAAGAATATTTTTTCACAGAAGTGGACATGTCCTTGATGCACATGGAAGCAAGGTGAAACATTATCCTGAAGTGCCCGAGGTATTAAAACAATTATTCGACGACGGCTGTAAAATAGGCATTGCGTCTCGTACAAGCGAAATTCGTGGCGCAGAATCATTATTGCAGCTGTTCGATTGGAATAAATACATATCCTTCAAACAGATTTTTCCAGGTTGCAAAGTAACACACTTTGTCAAGTAATAACAATGATACGCATTGAATTATGGCACCATGTAATATTTCGATTTTATTTTAGCATTAAAAAAGATTCAGGTATAGATTATAGCGAAATGATATTTTTTGACGATGAACAGCGTAATATCAAAGATATCCAACGAATCGGTGTCACATCTATCCTTGTGAAGTCCGGAGTCTCGAAGAAAACAATAGAAGAAGGCCTTCTGGAGTTCGAAAAAAAGTTCTAAAATTAAATCAAGGTTAATAAAATGAGTATTAAGCATCCATATTCTCACTTTTTATTATTCACAAAAACACTATATCTGCATTCACAAAATAACTCTGTACATAATTACAAATACTCCATTATCCAAAAATACACTTCAGACCTCATTACCGCTTGTAATTCAGGTATTCCCACCTAAACCATCTTCCGACTGTCTCAAACGCAATCATGAATTATTAAAAATATTGTAGCTGTTTTTTGCAATATGAATTTTTGCTGCGTATCGCAAAGATATATCATAAAAGACTAGTTTACACAAAGGTGGATCAATTAAATATAAAATACAATATTATAAATAGTTGGGACGTGCACATAATCACTGGAGTAAACTCAGCACTCGTGGACGTTACGAAGCTAGTAGTTACGCACATACAAACTTGAACGAACACAATTACCTGTTAAAAAACCAAACGTTAGCTTCTTAGCCGTATATTATTTTCAATCGTACGATCATATCACGCACACATGCCCTAACATTTGGTTTGTTCGAATCTGACACAACCTATTGTAATGGTTACCCTGCTTGTAGTAATACCAACCATGTATATTCCTATACATCGAAATCGATTTAAAAAGTATTGGTAGTCATATTATATTAAAATAAATGTGTATAGACCGCATTCAATTCCTACTTGGTAGTAGCTGCTGCGGAGTTAACAACTGTAGCAACTTTAATTCCTTTTGCAAGCATTTGTTCTTCTAGGGTCCTATCTTCTTCTTTATACCTACACATAAAGTAACACATATTAGAAAAGAAGCCTGGTTAATATATGCATATGTTATTAAGTAATCAGAATCGTGCAGTGAAATATTAATAAACATTATTAAATGAACCTTAGCCGTTCTTCTTCTAGTAAAACAATTAGTGAATCTCGCTTTGCCACAATGTCCAACATTTCCTTGATAATACTTCTTTCACTCTCAACATCCTTTTCAGATTTTGTGTGTTCTAGAATATTTAAAATCATTGTAAAATACAGTAACATATTAATTATTGACAAATATACCATTGCTGAGACGATCTTTTAGGTCATGCTGAAGACGAGCATGTCGGTCTTCAAGTTCCAATTCCTGGGCGCGCACCATCAATTCCCTTTCATATCTCCTCAATTCCGTAATATCCCTCATCAAGTCGAACCATTCCTTAAGAAGCACAGTCTCGTCCTGATCCGAGGATTCGCATTCACCACGCAAAGCTTTTTCTATTGTCACACCACGAAGTTCCAACTCCCTAGTCTTGACATCCGTCTCTTCTAATTTGCGCTGGATTTCTTGTGCCATTCGGTGTCTACATAGTTAGTTCTTTAGTTTTAGTAAATGATACACATTCAGATGAGATACGTCACATATAAACGTGATTATTGTGCGGTGGTTAACCATGATAATTAATTAATGGTAACAGTAAAAACGATCTACCTTTTTGATTGCGATTGCCGTGCTTTGCGTGCACTTCTACTGCTACTTCTTCGGCTAGAAATCGAACCTTCCTGAATACCAGACTGGTCCAATGTATCACATGAGCTTCGATCATGCCGTCTCCATTCCCCTTCACCGTCTGAACTATCATCTTTTAAAATATACATAATGTAGTTTTTTTTTGGTTGCAGCTAATAAACATTCCTTATAAAAACCTACCAATAGATTTTGCTCCTGTATAGTTCAAAGGTAAAGGTGGAATTGGTGGAGGTGAAACGTTACCGGGTGCAAACCTTCTATTTTCTGTGTAGCTCATTCGTCGTACTGGTTCTTCCTTGACGATATCCTGTCAATTATTTGGAAATTAATACTCCTGGTCAAAATTGAAGTTACTCTAACAATACGTGAAAATACTAAATACCAAGTGTTGCATAACACAATTCGAAGTTTCGTTGACTTCTCGTCGTGAATCATGTTAATTCTACTATCCAGGAACATAAATACAGAGCATGCACAATGACACAACGAATATCATTAGTTCTCCAGCAAAAATTAATGTTACTACATATATGCTACACAAAATAATCTGAGATCAAAGACAATCCTAAGCTAATAAAACAAATCTACGTTGGAATAATCAAAAATGGCCATGCACAAAATTTAAAATATTCACAATTAATAACTCTTACACTATCATTTTGGTGTAGGTCAATGCATGACTGGAAAATTGAACATGTAGATTAATAAATGTCGTTGTAAACAATGAATGAAGAGTAGCAAACTTAAATTAACTTATGTTTGAATGCGCCACATTGAACTTTAAGAGTTGAATAACGTTTAAATTATAATATAAATAACAAACCTTGGACTTGTCCTTTGTTTTCGGCGAGATCCTCGAAAGAAATCCTTTGTTGCCGCTGCTGCTATGCGTTGACGTTACATTAAAATCTTTCTTTTTAGCGAAAAAGTCGGTGAACAATTTCGTAATGCTCTTCCTACGTTCTCTATCTTTTGATTTCTTTTCTTTTTTCTTGTTCACTTCGACGGAATCAAGAAGAAGATTGGGGTCTGACTTGAAGCATTTTCCTTCGTTTCCTTCGGCAGATCTAAACGATAGTTTGACTTGAGTCTCCCCAAATGATTTCGTTCGTTCGCGGGTCGATTGACTGTTCACTTTTAGATTCAAATGATCGTCGCCGCTTTTCGATCGACGGAAAGAAGCAATTTTCTTTTTGTTCAGCGTATCGTTCTTATAAAATAGGGTAGAAGGTCGTTCGGGATTTAGTCCAAGAGGTTGAATGTTTCCTTGGAGATGAATGTCATCGTTTTCTTTACCGCGACGAGCTAAACGTATTCGTAATTGCGCAAGCTTCTCCTCTGGACTCAAGCCTGAAATAACAAAAATTACAACGTGGCCGATTATATAAAGTTCAATAAGTTAATTATAATATACTGATATAATCTACATATTTGTAGACTGACCTAGATCCTCGTCACTTAACAGTCGCGCACGTGCGCGTGCATCTTCCTTCAGTTTTTCCACAGTAAAATTCACCTCATTCTTCGTTCTTGGCGGTGCTTTTGGTGTGGCAAAATCACCATCAATTGATTTCTGAATATCCGGGAGACTAAACGCATCGGAGTTAGGCAGCGCTTTCTCTGTCAATGTTGGATGATCACTTTTTCCAGCCACGAAAGCTGAGAGAGGACGACTGTTGTTATTGTACTTTGTTCTCGTTGTCATCCTATCCGAATGAAATTCGGACATTGTTTCTGACTTTTGCAAGGGTGTATTAATTGTAGAGAGTAAGACATCCGGCGTTGGGTGGCGAATTTGTGATGCAATATCCACAGTTGGTGATTTGTTCAACTCGAATGGACGACTCGGTGATAAATTAGGGCTGAAATTTCGGTTCCGTCGTTTACGCTCTAACGATTTATTCTCCTTTCGCATCTTGTTCATGACCATCTCTTGCACCAATTTCTTATTAAGGTCTCTCTCCAATTCAATTTGTTCTTTACGGCTTCGAATGGGACTGGTGATCTCTTTCTCCTCTTGAATGAGATCAGGTTTAGGCGGGCTTCCTGATTTACTTTGTCTTCTAGCTTTACGTATATCAATAGAATCTTTGGCATTTCCGAAGTCCACTTTGGATTGCAACCTTTGGCAGTGCTGTACGAATTCAATATTGTTACGCATATTCTGCTCCTCGATGTGCGCGGCTTTTCGTTGTTCGCTGATCATCTTCATTTCGCTCTTAACTTGTGCTAACTTATCCTCTAAGCGTTTTTTGTCCAGTGTGTTATTGTTCTCTAATAAAATTGGTACCGTGGGTGGGGGTAGTGGGGGATGCTCCCTAGGAGCAATTTCAGTAACATTCTTAACCGTTGAATCGCTGCAGGTATTTTCATCGGTTGTGCTCTTTTCTATAATAATCAGACTATCTTCTTCGTTGTCATACATGCTCTGCTTCTCCTTCAAAATTTGAAGGTCTGTAGGCTTCAAGTCAATAACCTCACCACCATAAGTACCCTGATTTCCATCCGCAATAAAACAATAACCAGTGTTTTTGTCCACTGTAGACAATACGTCAAAGTCTTCGTCCAAAGTAGCTTTAATCATTGGATTCTTGGCTTCCACAATTACATTATTTATAACTGGCGAAAGTGAATCTTCAGCGATGTCGTCTTCATCGTGAAATTGCACATAACCATTGTTTTTGGCCGGTATTATTTCGTCCTCTTCACTACTCTCACTACCAGTGTCCATAAATTCAATATTGTCCAGTGTAGGACATAAAATATTACTAATGCACTCGAACTGCTCTTCTTGTTCTTTCTGTGGGGGCGGTCTTTTAATATTCAGATTCTCGGCTTCTACAATAGTAGCTTTCTTCACGATCACAGGCTTATCTTTGCACTTTTCCTGCTCTTTCACCTCGTAATCAGATTCGGCAAAGTCATCTGATACCATACCATCATGAGCCCAATCTGAGAGTTCTGTTTCTGTAAGCGCGGCAGTTACTTGACATACACCCGATTCATGAGAGGGTGTACTGCGGCCGCTAATTATTCGCTCAGAGTGTTCCTCAGGTTTCGATATTGGTTCAATAATAACTGGTTTGGGTTTATGTAAGACGCTATGCACTTGTGCTAAAAGTGGATCATCGTCCAACTTTGGCAAGGTTTTCGGTTGATTCAGTACCTTCTTTTCGCTAGAGATCGATTTTGGTGGATCGTGAATGGAGTTTGGTTGACTCTCGATCTTAGAATATGAGATATAGTTCAAACTATCCATTGGAATATTGTCATTAGGATTATCTTTAACACCGCCCTTCGACGTTGTATCAGACACCGCAATATGAAAAGCTTTGACGCTAGGAGACTTTTTAATTTGATTGTCATCGGAATCAGTTGAACTGGTAGTTGTATCGCTAGATCCTTCATTAGACAATTGTTTCTCTTTTGATTGCTGGCTCCAATCTATTTGAGGCACAATTATTGATGTTTCATGAACAGGACTCCTTGGACGTCCTTCAGATTCGTTTGGAACTACCGGCACTTCTGGTTGCTCTTCGATAATCTCATTCTTCGTAGCATTCATTGCAACAACAGCAGTAGTTGTAGTAGATGGGACAGTGACACTACTGGTCACGATAAATTTCTCTGGTAATTTAAATATAGGTCTTGAAACAGCCAAAGGAGAAATCGGAGATGTTCGTTGTTCATCTAACTTATTGCAGAAGGTTTGCATACTGGCGCTGATCTCTGCGCTGGGCTTCAGCAGTTTCTGGCAGTCGGAAATGTTTGAATGAAATGATTTGAACTTTGAATCGAGCGTAGACGCGCTTCCGGATTTCTGTATGGCAGTCGAAGTATTATTTTCACCCAAGAGGTACTTTTTCTTTAGCTCAAGCGATACTTTAGTGGCAATTCCCCCCGTGCTCTGTGTGCGATTCAATGCGTAACCCTCCGTCCGAAGCAAAAGTGGTGCGACAGGCTTTCGAATGGGTGTTTGAACAAGAGGAGTAAATTTCAGCTCGATATCCTTGCCAGGTTTAGAAGTAGTTGTACTTGCAGTATTCAAGATGGGCTTCTGTATCTCAGCACTCTTCACGTGCACCTTCTGCGGAAGCGCTATCTTGCTGCTTCCGCGCGTCTTCGTTACGTACATATCGTTGAAAACAATTGATGGGATTTCACAAGTTGGCGTTGGGTCATCTTGCGCAAATTCGGAATCGGTCGAAATTTCGGTGGCGGAGTTTTGCACTTCGCTGGAGGATGAGGTTTCATCGTCCGAAGCAATCTAAAGAAAAAAATAAAAGTTATGTATAGCGTCATAACTCCACTCAGACACAATGAAAAGCGCGACTTGAGTATTAATTACGTCGCTGCATTCGGGTTCAAGACATGCAAATGGCTATTGAAGGAGCTTAATTATTAGAAGGATAATTTTAATCACACAACACTCACGTCAGCAATGGATCAGACGCTGTTAATTTGCTTGATTAAGTAATGCCGCCATTATCACAACAAACCATCAAATTAATTCCTCACGCAATAATTACCTTAGATTACCATTGCTAAGACGTGACTGTTGACACACTGGCAATCTTGGCAGCCTTGTTACTAAGCCAATTTCCAATATTGTATGAATGCTAATTGCCCCTCAAGGCTTCATTAGGCGCTTCGATTTAGATTTAAATTTAGCATATCATCAACAACGCAATAAATTTTTTAAGAAACTTAACAAAAAATCACCAAAAGTTATGCAGAGCGACTATTAACATTCCGATTGAGATTCAACGAATATTTCGAGCGACGCAAATTAATTGTTTCGTTATATAAAAATGACTAGAAAATTAGAAAAATATTAATAAAAATTCACAATTCATGGTGAGTGAATTTTAAATTATGTGTTAATTAAATATTAAATTCCTGCAGATTAGATAAATTATGCATTCTTGGTAATTATTGTATACAACAATCCTTGTCCTTTTTATCTGGTTTATCTTGTTTAGTGTGTTGCTTGCAATCCTTGTTCTCTAAAGTTGAGCTTTTATTATGCTCAGCTAATTTATCAGATTCACCTTTTGATTTAGTTCGTGGTGGCAAAATTGGTGGATCCGCTGGAAACTTGTGAGCCAATTCTACATTCTTTCGCATTGCGGGTGGCGAAGCAGTTGAACATTTTTTTCGACTGGGCACAATGGGAATATCGCAAACTTTTTTTTTTGCTATTGGTGAATTGTCCGCTGAACGAATCGTCAAAGCGGGATTCGTTTTAGGCTATGCTAAATTGCGTTGCTCTTGCTTTAGCTCGACAGATTTTTGTCTTTGAGGCCTCGAAGGCGGTTCGACTTCACTACCCGATATTTTTCTCACCCTTCTAGGCACAGGTGGTGAATAAGTAAATATTTTACAATCATCTGCAATATTCCCGTCTTTTGGTTTTTTATTTACTTTAGCATACAGATCGTCTAAATTAGGCGGATTCTCTTCTGCCCTGATCTGAATCGGAGTGTTTTCCAACTTAATTTGACTAAAACTTCGACTAGAAACATCACATGCTGTTTGAGTTTGTATTGCATCCAATATTGGAGTTGTATGTACCACTAAACGTTTTTCCGCAGACTTCTGTTTGCTTTCAAGTTTACTTTGCAAATCACTTATCCTTTGAACAATGTTTTCAAATTCTTTCTTGTTTGCATCTGCTGATTTCAATTCTTGTTCAATGCCTTTAGACAAGCTATCGAATCCTTCAAGCATATCGCAAATTTCTGCTTCCACTGAAGCGCTCCGCTCACGTTTAATCTCCTCTTCTTCCGCAGCCAAATCATCTGAAGTACTTTTTTCCTTATTTAAATCATTCATAACATTCAAAACCATATTTGCCGAAACGACTGTCCCTTCGTCTTCTCCAAGCTGATAATAATTGGGATTTATCTTGGTCTGAACAGTGCAATTACTTTGATAAAAGTTAGAGTTTGCTTCACCTTCAGTATTCTTTACCGCAGCTTCGTTCACCTTTTTGAAATTAAAACTGCCACAAGAACTTCTCTTGCCGAATGATCTTCTGGGCGCCAAAGGCTCTTTTTTGGGCTCAGGACTATCAAAGCTTTCAAACTTTCTAAGCACTTTTTTAACATCAACTTTTTCCATTGCATCCAAATCAACCGACCTCCTATGTTGATTGCAAAGAACATCAGTTTTTGATCTTGCCAGGCCACAGTTCTCTTCCATAACCTGGGGTACTTGCTTGCCAGACAAATGCATCTCAAAATATGTAATATTATCCTTTGGCAATTTACTTATTATCGTATCAGCATGCTTTGGTGTTTTCAAAACACGCTCCAAGTTTTTATACTTTACATCACTTAAAGATCTCGAAACTTTTGCAGTGCTGTGATCCAAGTTTTCCAACCATTCAAGTAGATTTTCAATCTTCTCATCGGGATTGAGCTCAATATCATTTTCGGTCTCATCTGATTTCGTCTCGGTTTCTAGGGCTCTGAGAAGATCTTCAATACTAGTAGATACATTTTCTTTATTTGAATCTGGTTCTGGTTCGAACTCTGTTTCTAGTTCTGGTAGTGAAGCAAATTTACCAGGATCAATTGGTTTCATCAGTTCCTCCTCATTTTGCAGCAAATCTTCAATATAATTATCAATGTCGTCGTCACTATGCGGCTCAAAATTAAACGCTGAAGAGTCTTTGGGATCAAGCTTTTCTGTTGTTTTTTCCTTTCCTGTTGCATCTGGTTTACTTTGTGCTTTCTTTGGCACCGGCAAAGCTGATACCACTTTGGGTTTCAGCACATTTTTAGTTTTAGGTTTTACGTCACCGAAATATTTCTTCGCACTGTCAATATTAGTATTAACCGCAACTTTCGGTTTACCCACTTCTTTGGGCAAGCTAATTTTACTAGGCGTACGTTTAATAATAAGTAAAGGTTCCGTCTCATTAGGTTTAAACGCGGGTACAAATTCCTTTCCGAAATTCTTTCGGTTTTCTTTTTTTGGCGGAAGAACAAAATTTCGTTTCACAATCGCGCCTACTGTTGCACTTTTGCTTATAGCAGGTTTATCATTATTATTATTATTGTTATTATCATTGAACTTCTTAGGGCAAAGCGATTCTAAGTTTTTACTCTCGTTTTCGCAATCGCGAACGCAATTCTCTAAATCCGATGCCGCGCTATCAAAATCGTCAATTTCATCGGATGACTTACTATTCTTTCGTGGTACGTCTATACCGGTAATTGCGCCAGGGTTTTCCCGATTCAGAGGATTGGGAGTTTCGGAAACCGGATTTAAAAGTGGATTTGTCAGTGCAGTAGGACCGAGAAGTTCAGTATGATAATTTGATGATGTTTTCACCTCAGTGTCCGTGCCAGTATCAGTGTGTACAATGGGCGGTTTCACTTGCACTTCCATTTTTCGCCTTTCCCTTGCACGAATCTCCTCCTCGCCTTCGGTTGCAGTGTCTGAGTCATCATCTGCCGAAGCACAATAAAATTGTAAAACCTTAGCAAATTTCCTGGAAGCCACGCTCACCTCCACTGCTATTTTCATAGTAACTAGACCTATCTGAACTGCTATAACTATCAGAGTCTGATTCATTTCGACGTCGTTGAGAAAAGCGTTTTTTGCATAAAGTGTTAAGCAATTTCAGCGTGCCTTCTTTGGTTGGTGGTTCTTCCAATGCCTCTTCGAAAGCATCGTCGTCGTCGTCGTCAGTTTCGCTGAAGCTGGAATCGTCGTCATCACTGCTACCCACTTCGGCAGTTGACGCGCCAAAGTTTCTATCGGTCCATTCATCTTCATCCATCTGACTTAGTGGCTCTTCGTGATCGGATGACGCGTGGCCGGCGGACAAATCAAACTCAATTCTTTCAGGAGTTTGGCCTGCAACACCGTCATCTACTTTTATTTTATAACAATGTCGAAAACAATTTTAATTTCGATGATCAACATTAAACACTCACCTCCTTTCAATAAATCAACACCATCCACACCAGTTATAAATTTCTTCTCAGGGCTCTTTTCTGGTATTTTTTGCGATGGTTTACGAATAATCTTCGTCTGTTTAATCTCTCCGGATAGACCAAAATGTTGCGCACAGTAAAATCTGTATCCGTATTTGCCATCTCGATCAAACATGTACGAGCCTAATCGAAGTGCGGTGTGGCAATATTGACAACGGAAGCAACCTCGATGGAAAAATTTACCCTCGGCGGACAATCGTTCCATCAAATATACACGCTTGTTGCAGAAGTGACAAGTTTCCGATTTGCCCTGGTTTGGTAAAACTACTGCAGGTTTTGTAGACTAAAGAAGCACGTAAATGACAAATAGTAAATGATTAATACATTGTAACATTATGTTAAGAGACTTACACTCTTTTGAATAGGTTTCACTTCCTCCGTCTTTGGTTTCAACTTCTCCGTTATCTGAGCAATTTTCTTTTGATTTAGATCTCTAACACTACCTTCTCTTACGCGCTGATCCAGAAGCTTGATATTCTTATCAATCTCAGCATATTTATCACCAGCACTATCCTGCCGTTCCAAGTGCTGCTTCTCCATCTTCATTTGCCTGGCTTGAAATTGTTCCTTGCTCCATTTGGGCACTTTCTCCTTGTCTTTGTTAACATTCTTACCAAGCTTATTCTCGATTATCTTCTTTTCGATTTCTCGAATATTCCAATCACTGTTGTCTATTTTGCCTATTGCACGCAGTAAATCTTTAGGCCTCTTTTCGGTTATTGCACCTTCATAAACTTTCTCTTCCATGCCTTTGATTCGCGCTCGAAAATCTTCATCCTTTTCACCCCTGAGTTGAGCAGGCAAACGATTCTCCCGTTCCTATAACATAAGCCAATTTTATAGAATTTGATGTTGTATTTAGCAATCTATAGTAACAATCAACATAAGTTTTAATATACAAAAAATTAGTTCTTCAATCCACACGAAAGCAACTTATCCCAAAGGTCATTGTTAAATGTATTCACAGACTTTAAGCTTTGCAGATACCACACAAACCACACCGCTTACGGGGATGTATGTAAACTTTTTCTCCAAATCTTTAACCCGGTCCTCAAAATTGGGCGCCGTTTGGCGATACAAGAAAATCGAATAGTCCTCAAATGGTTCGGAATTCTCAGATATAGAATTCGCTGCCAACATTTGCATACTCTTAATGAATTGCTCTGTTTGCATTTTCCGTTGTTGGCGACGCTTGCTTTGTCGCTCGTTGCGATTTGAAGCAATTTCTTCCAACCTCTTCATTCGTTCTTCCTTTTATGGGAATGGAAATAAAATTATGAATCGACCATCAACATGATGATTATGAAGCCATCGCACATGCATCCGTCAAATTATATTCAACAAACCAATAGAAACATCTTTTTATTAATAAATTAGTATATGTTTTGTATAAAATCATAGAATTAAAAGTAATGAAAATGTGGCAGGTTGTAAAGTTTCGCATTGATTAGTAAGTCCAGCCCAAACAGCGTTAATCCCACTATACTTGTTTGACAAATCACGTTAAAAAGTTCAACAAACTAAAAACGAAACAAATAAAAAAATCGATTAGGATGCTTTGAAGGGAATTAAAAAAATAAAAACTAAAAATGATCAATATATGTTTTCTATATTAGTGTTAAGAGTAGAAGAAAAATAAAGCGTTTAACTAGAAAAGCATAAGCGCAGCATACAATAATTACAAAGAAAGTGTTAATAGTATTAGTAAAGGAAAAAATATATGTTTGCAACTAACAGTAATAGAAAGTTTATCCACTAGATAAATAAGCATGTACATACAACTACCGCATTTGCGTCCATAGCTAAGTGCACATTTCGGCCATTACTTTAACCATCCTCTTATATATTGGCTAAACTTATATATGAGGGCACCAATAAATATACTCACCACGCCGCCGACTGATATCTTTTCGAATTTCTCCACAGCAGACCTTCGCTTTCTCGGTTTCCGATCATGACTTGGCGCAGTATTTGATGCAACCTCTGGTAGTTCCGCATGACGTTTATGTCTTGTTGATGAACGATGATGGCTCGCCGCCGTGGGTGTTGTAACTGCAGAATTAGCTGCAAGCGCGGCAATCGCCGGCTTGATAGCAGGATGGTTTTTGGTAAAAGCGGCATCTTGGTGACGTCTAGACTCCGACCATTCCTGTACGAATGAATTGAACAATGATGTTTCTGCCATAATAAATAAAGAAAGTAGGAACAGTAAGATACAGGATGTACAATCTTTATCCTAAAATTTGATGAATTCTTACAAAGGTAAGAAATATAAATAAACATACGTTTTCCTCATCTTCAACAATTACCGAACACATCTCTTTAGATTCATGTTTGCTAAGAAATTCGGACAATTTTTTAAACCCATCTGCATTTTTTCTTGATTTAACTTCTTGCTTCTTCATTTCTTCCAAAATTTTCGTTAGATTCTCAAGTGTATCGACAGCTTCCGTCGTTTGTTTATCTTTACCTTCCTCGCGCATATTCTGACACGCATGATCTTTCAAATTTATCGGTTTTTGCCTAGTCACGGATGTGATATCAGTGAGACCATCCAAATTAGGCACGCTGATGGATTTCGGAGTTTCGGTGCCGGTCAGTGCTTGATCAAAATTGGACGCGCTGATCCAATTCATGACACGCTCCACATTATACTCCGATGGCGGTCCGTTTTTGCCGTGATCAACGTGATTCATTTTCAAAGACAAAAATTTATGAGCTGATAAAAAATCATGACGTTTGCAAACGTGAATGCTTTTGAAAACGTCCAGTTGACGGCTATTGATTAGATTGCCTCGTAATTTTTTAACGAAGTCAGGTAACGTGATATAAAGACATCTAGCCGCGTAATCGTAATTCACAGTATGCACGGTCTGGTTATTCTTCACAATAATATTTAAGTTCCCCGGACATGTTTTAGATCTTGGATGAAGTTCAAGTGTATTGCAGCTACAATATTTGTCGGCTTTTGCTGTCTTCGTGAAATTCTCGTCAGTTTGTATACCTTTTGTTGCACTCGGGCACATAGCTATGGCATCAGTTGATGCATCAGTAGTTAAAACATCCATGTACGTATTAATGGCCTTGTGTTGTTCGGGTTCACATATAACATTTTCAATTGTATCATTCTGACTAAGCACCTCATCATTAAAATCATGCGCATATTTTGTGATATTATCTATAGATTTTACAATGTCTGCTTCTAATTCAGATATTAGTGGAACGAAAGTGTTCGTGGATTCATTTAATTTAGGTAATGCTTTCGAATTACTTCGTTCGCTGCGAGAAGACGAGCTAATAATATCTGCAGTTCCAGTCATCCACTTTGATTTAAATAGTTCAACAATTTGATTTCTCGGGACATCAACGCAGTTTAATAAATCTGTACTGTTGGGAAGGCTTGTTAGAGAGGGTGCTGGAGCATTTGAATTTACCAAACATTTTCTGGTCGCACTTAAAGCTCTCTGGCGACAGAAATGTTAAATGGCAAATGAAATGTATCGATGCGATATAAACACTTACCAGTTTGGCATGTTTGACGTGCGGAATTTCGCCACGGAAAGTATCGTAAATTTGTGTTAAGTATGCGACCATAGTGCGGAAATCCGGCACGTCCGAGTTGACCATTTTCTCCACACTCATAACGGCCGGTATTCCAAGATCCTTCTCCAACAAATCAAATGCGACCTGATTATTTCCGACTGCATCTTCAATTGTCACAGTATTATAATCTAGCAAATCCGGTCGGTAATGACTGATGATCGCGCACAAAACTCGTCCGTCCTTAAACGACGTTGTAATATTGACAACTTCTAAATCTTCGTGCTCCTTCACTTGGTCTCGTACCCAGGTCAAGAGCGTGTCTGGGTCTACGTGTGAATCTATGCAAAGAATAAAACGACACGATTATAACGGTCACTAAATTAGCAGAAGTGGAAATGAAAACTGCGCTCCTTGTGGCTTCTCAAATCAATTATTCATCATTTGCAATGAGCGTACTCACCTCTTCGTCGACGCTTATTCGGATTATCTACGACACTGATCATGAGCGGTGTTCTACTCAGTTCTATTGACTTGACGTCGTCTGTGTCGAAAAGCGAAATAACTTGCGGCGGTAATAATAAATTTCTATTTAAATTAGGATAACGAGTCGAAGGATCCAGCGTGTAGCTCTTGTAGTCCCTATTTAAGTTCTCTGGCGTTGTTTGCGGAAGTAGTCTGTAAATAGACTCTCGCTCCGCCAAAACTTCCAGCGGAGTCGACGAATTTGATCCGTAGCTTCTAATCGCCCAGCCAGCATCCAAGGAAGACAAAAATCCACGTGCGCAGCCCGATCCCGTCGGCCAGAAAGGCTGCAATTGAGCACGTTGCAATTACGACAAATTGCTAATAATAGGTAAAATTCGCACACCTCTAATAAGCTATCGCCGACGAGAATCGATAATAGCCTGTAACCATGTCGCTCGATAATTCGCGACGCATTTTCCGCTTGATACATTGAGGTAAAATCGAACATCGCCACATCCGGCTGTCCGTAATGATTGACGGCAAACTCCAAATCCAACATCATATAGTTTGTGCTGAACTCGGCCGCTTCTCGTGCGTAATTCATGAGCGCATTCCTATCGACGTTCTCGTGCGCGAGCAACTTCGCCGTGTCCTGTAGGTCTTGTTTGATGACGCCCTTGTCGATCAAGCTTTGTTTCTTGGCGGTCATAACGAAATAATGCGTGTCATCCTTGTAGTAAACGATATTCTCCAAGTCGATTCCGGTCTCGGCAAACAAGTCCTTGAAGAATTTTTGATTAAAAATGAACGCCACGCCGCTGATTTCCTCGACGCGCGCCTCGGCCTCGGTGCGCTTGTTGATAAAGTTGGCCGTGATGGCGATCGCCAGTTTGCCGCGAAACTCTTTGCGCCTGAAGCCCTGCAGTGTGTTGCGCTTACCGTCCGCACCAATAACGACGTCGAATTCGAATTGATTGACCGGATGATCGATCGGCTTGAACTCTGCCTTCCAGCCCGTCTCTGCAAGCCAATAAATATTTAATACCGCGCGCGTGAAATTCCGAAATCGAGAATGGATTACTTTCTTCCGGGTTGGGCTCTATCAAGCGTTCGAAGCTGACCTCGGTGTGAATTTCGACCCCAAGAAGTAGAGCGACTTTCAGCAAGATACACTGCAACTGGCGGATGCTAATGTGATCGATTGCGCCGGCACAGAATTTCCCGAAGAACTTCTTCGCGCCCAACAGGCGCAAATCATCAATGACGAATGGCCACAGGTGGAGCACGTTATTCCTTGATATCCTATCTCGTTTTTCGACTACCACCTAATATGTAATATATAACACAAATGAAATTAAGACATGCAATCAAATTCATGGTAAGAAGTTTCGCTAAGAAACTAATTGTAAGCTAAGAAACTTACGACTTTGGCTCCTAGCAATTGTGCTTCAATAGCAGTGCGCAATCCACAAGGTCCCGCACCTATAATTAGTACTCTGGTGTTAGGACACAACTTTCCTTTCCCGTAACATTTATTATTAGCCCTAGCGTCGAACTTCTTCCAGAGTGCCTTGGCTCGCCAGGACGTCAGATGTTCCTTCAACCGTGGGTAAAACAGAAGCAGCGCATTCGTTTTAAGGTGCAAGAGGTCGCAAATACTGCGGTACGTGCCCAGAATGGTTTTGAGCGTGTTGGCGTTGAGAAAAGACTCGAAGAAGTCATTGGCGCGAGCGGCGTCCAACGCGCTTACCGGCCGGCCTTTCGGCGGCTCGACGCTTTGTTGCAGATTATAGCGACTCATGATGGCAACTGTAACAAAAAGACAAAGACGATTCAGCAACGAAATAAGTCGTTTGCGTCATAATCTATTTAGACGCTGAGCTTTCACAAAACCTTCCGTTTAGAGAAAAGATGAAAAGAAAACGATGCCAATTGCATTCTGCGATTGTGAAAGCTGGCCGCATCTCACTTCTTAGATTATCTAAATAACATCGAATGAAATCGATATGCTACAAAAATAAGAAGGAAAGAACTGCAAATGAGAACGCGCGGTGCGCCACACTTTGCATTATTCCAATCGTCCCATGTACATTCTGCGGAGAAATGTACAGCTCGGCAGGTTTTCAGAACGGCCTAATATTATTTGGGCTTTTCACCTGTTCCATCGAACGGCGGTCAAGGTAATGCGGCCAAGGCGCGCCTGCGGATGAATCGCCAATTAACTGCGCCGCTACGCCATAAACCATGAAACAACGCCGGCAGCCGGCGTCTATTTGTGCAGAAGAAAGGTACATGTGATATAATTACCATCGCACTACACGACCACGACGCCACAACACCGCACGTCCGTCGGATCAAGCATCCCAGAAAGAGAAACCGACGAAATTAAACCTCAAGAGACGTGCATTTTTGTCAAACCGCAACTTTCCTTCTCCACATGAACGCAAATCGAACCCAATTATAATTAATACTTGATAATCACTCATTTAAATGCAATCTTTATAATGAGCCAATTAATCTAATTATGAGGATTAAACATCCTGCATCTCGTTGCATTTTGTTACGCGCACAATAATTATTTGGAAATCGAAATATAATTGAACGAGCTTATTAACCTATGAACGAGTACATAAACACAGATATTGAACGTTGCCGTTGAGCAAAAATGCTTTAATCGTGCAAGATATAAAATATCTTTTCCATTAACATTGTTTGTAATTGATAAAGCCGATGAGGCAAACGCATGCAATGCTAGCGCGCATATTTGAGCAACGCAAATGCGAAATAATAAAAACGCATAAATTGTTCCCGCAAATGCAAAGCCATCGTTACGCTCTGATAACACCTGAGCAATCCGCTTGTACCGCGAGCGCTGGCAATTACCGGCTAGCGCCAACAGTTCGATATATCCAATAATTTTCAATTTTGAACCGCGAAGAACGGGTCATCTCTGTCATCCATTTAAACTAGTCGCAGTTATAAGCAATTTCAACTGACAATGTAATTTGTGTTCAATGGGGATGACGCCCGTAACGAATTTCTTGCGAGTCGTTTGTACAGTTAGCGCCGTTATTCGATGTTCAAGTCGTACATTTTCAACGCGCACTTTAAAAATGAGGTAAATCTAATTACGGGAAGTGGTGTGCAAACATCAATCGTACAATTTATTAGGTTTATAATTTACATTCTCAATATGAACTAACTAAAGCATTGCGTTAATAATCGTGGTCACTGCAAGCATGTGACCGTTATTTTAGATAAAATATTATCAACGTGATAATCATAATCACATGACGACTCACAAAAGTGTGATTTATGCAACACACATTCGTAGGCAAGCAATTTACTCCAGTTGCAGATAAGTAAATAGCTTCCACCCTTGAATCACCCTATTCATCCAGTTTAACCTTTTCCATGTTAGAGGTTGACATTTCATACACGAACATCCACGTCACCCCCTTCATTTTTACAGTTCTAGCTATTCCCCCATAAAACATAAGTTTATTAAATTGAAGGAA
>JAODGE020024856.1:0-12598 GCA_027574965.2 Ecitophya simulans
AAACCTATGAAGATTATATGTTAGAAAATGACAAAATGACAAAATGCTGATGATGACAAACCACAATTTCTTACAAAACTTAACGATCGACTAAAAATCTACCCGAAACTGACTTTTTCTCGCTCAATCCACATAAGTCCACAAAATTTGAATCAAACAATTGACGAATTACTCCGATATTCAGTATTCGCTTACACTCAAACTAAATTTATGTGAAACGACGTCATAAAATGTGCCTTCTAATTAAGAGTGATAAGATATCCAGCGTAAACATAAGCATTTACATATTTTACCCAACATATACACGTTATCCAAATATTTTACTAGTTTTATCAACTTGCAATGCATCAAGTTGCTTTCAAAGACTCAAATTGCAAGTTGTGCATGCTCGCAACGTAAACGACCACAGATTGCAATTATAAGTGCCATTAGTTGTTAAGAATACCAACAATATGAATACTTGATAGTTTTTATAGAAATTTGTACTTTATTGCGATATTTCGTACGTGTAAGTTTTGTAAAGTTACAATAACCATTTTTATTATTATTATACACAAATCGTCTCGCTTTCCTTATCGGTTTACAACTAGTTAGTGATAAGTTATGACTGTGTTTTGGCAACATCGTCATTCATAACGAACTCTTGGCTGTCGCCCATGCTTAATCTCCTCACGACCTCGCCCTTTTCGGCGAGGATCTCCTCTATGTTCCGCTTGCCTTCGAGGTCGGTGAACCAGTTGAGATTGTCGGCAATTAAGTGGTGATTGTCGCATCTTTTGCATGTCACGATGACGACGCCTTGCTGGTACGCAAGTTTGGATATGTGATGCATGTTCTTGGTGGAGCATATTTTGCAAGTGTAGATTAGTTGCATCTTGCCCTCTAGTTTGCCCAAAGGCACTTTTTCCGTGATTCCGGAGGCTGTGACTGGATCTAAGCTTGATATTGCTGGCTTCTTGGGGTTGTTTTCGCATAGGTGGTTTGTAGCGTAGAAGTTTCTTGAAATGATCGACGGAACCGTGCGAAACTCGTTGATTTCATTATGGTACTTAATTGTTCTTGTTGCAAGGCGTCCGAGGGATGTTACGATGCGTTTTAAGGGCATTGTTAAATTGTTATTTATTTGTTATTAAGTGGATCACATGCGCGCAGCAAGGACGAAACGCACGTTTTTAGGTTAAAATGATGAAAATAGGAAAAAAACTGATCGAAATTACTGAATAAGTGACAGAACAATTACGTTTCAAGCGGGATTTTATTGCGCGAGTTTGTTTAGTAAAAGATTTTGCACACTGTCATTAGTTTATTGTTGTATTGCGTGAATTTTTGAAGAAATTGTTTAGTGTATATTCGGTTGCCTACGTTGCGTGTTTTGCATTAAAATTTTTATATTAAATTTTTAAGCAAAGATTAAAATTATTTATCATACAACAAATTAAATCAAAATACTAATTATATAAATATATTTATTTAAAACAATTCAATTTTTCAGTATTATTTATTCCATTAATATTTCCGAATTTGCGTGCGACGTTTGGTGGGTTGCATAAGTTGATGAGTCATTTGAAACGATCGGTAAGTTGGTCATTTGTTTTTCGCAACAAATCTACAAAAACCACGCGCGCGTCATCGAAATAAATTAACCATGACTTATCCCGAGTTGTTGTCTTCGATTGCTTCAGAAATATCGCGCCGGACGCGTCCGATGAGGCAGAAATTCGCTCGAGGCTTGTCACTCGAGTGTGCGCCAAGTGTGAGGTTAGGTGAGCTGCATTTTTGGTTTGTATTTGGGTCGCGGACGTTCCTCTTCCTCCGGAGCGCGCGATGCCCGCGCGCCCGTGCTGAAGACGCGCCCACGCGCGCGAAGATGACCGCCTGTTGACGCCGCCGAGCGCGTGCGTCCGCCGGTAACTTCGTCCGCGACTCGCCCGCACCGCCAATGGACGCCGAGAGCGCCGACTGCAAGCTCTCCTGGTCGGAGCTGAAGAACGTCGTCACCGACCTGCGCCGGCAGCTGTCCAGCCTGTCGACGATGGTGCCGACGAACGTCTCGTTCCGCAACCTGCAGGACGGCCGCACGCGCATCTACTTCCTCAGCACGCCGCAGAACGGCTGGGAGAGCACGCTGCTCTTCGCCGATGTGCCCAACGACTCGCCGAACGCCTCTCTCACCTTGCAGTGGCACTGCGTGATCGAGTCGAACTTCCCCACGGTCTCGTCGGCGAGCCGGTACTCCAGGGAGGAGCAGTTGTTATGGGAGCGGAAGCGTTTGGCCACGTGGGGCATCAACTGGTACGAGATACACTCGGAGTCTGGCAAGATTGTTTTCCCTGCCAACAGCAGTTTGTTTCAATGCGTTGACAATGGTTATTCGGTGAGTATTACCTGCCAGCGAAAGAATCACTCGGTTGTGTCGATTCGTTCAGAAGTTATGGGTAGCTTTGCGATTTGTTTAGAATTTGATTATGAAATTAGCTAACATCTATTATTATGAGTTGACCCACTTCTGTTTAACATTCGACATGTATTCTAAAACCTGGTGAACTTTTGGTGGAAGGAAATGATTGGTTTGTACATTTTCGCCGTTTCCAGGCCGGGCCGCTGTTCCCCACGAAGCTGCGAATATCGACCGCCTCCGGAGCGAAGCTGAACCCGCAGATTTGCCCCTCGAACCCCGACCTGGTCGCGTACATCTGCAACCAGGACATCTGGGTGGCGCACACGGTGTCCGGCTGCAACGAGCGCCTGACGTACGCGCACAAGGGCGGCCGCAACCTCGCCGACGACCCGCTGTGCGCTGGCGTGCCGTCGTACGTGATGCAGGAGGAGTTCTCGCGCTACCAGGGCTACTGGTGGCAGCCGGCGTGCGCGCTCGGCGTCTATCGCATCCTGTACGAGGAGATCGACGACGGCGACGTGAAGATCTTCTGCTTCCCGTCGTCGCAGTCCGACCACGGCGGCGAGGTGGAGGAGTTCCGCTTCCCGCGCGCCGGCTGCGCCAACTCGAAGAGCCACCTCAAGCTGATCGAGTTCCGCGTCAGCGACGCGCAGCAGATCGCCGACATCGTCATGCTCGAGCTGCAGTTCAGCGTGCACGCGCTCTTCCCGTGGGCGGAGTACGTCGTGCGCGCCGGCTGGACGCCCGACGCCGAGCACGTCTGGCTGCAGCTGCTCGACCGGCGGCAGAAGCACCTCGAGCTGGTGCTGCTGTCGCTGAGCAACTTCACCGAGGTGCTGCCGATGTACGACGAGGGCGCCCGCTCGCCGGACGTCGGCGATCCGGTCGTGCAGGTCGTCTACGTCGAGGAGGCGCGCGCGTGGGTGAACGTGCACGACCTGCTCGTCTTCCTGCCCGCCGCCGGCGAGCACCAGGTGCGCTTCATCTGGGCGAGCGAGGAGACCGGCTACCGACATCTCTACCACGTCGTCGCGCGCACGACGCCGCGCCGCGCGAACGGCCTCGTCGAGCCCGCCGAGCACGTCTCGCTGCGGCCGCGCCTGCTGCAGAAGGTGGCGCTCACGCACGGCGACTGGGAGGTGCTCGCCTCGGACGTGTGGGTGGACGTCGAGCGGCAGCTCGTCTACTTCATGGGCCTGCGCGACAGCGTGCTCGAGAAGCACCTGTACGTCGTGTCGCTGCGCCGGCCCGGCGAGGTGCGCCTGCTGACGCGTCCCGGCCACTCGTACGCGTGCGACTTCAACGAGGCGCGCTCGATGCTCGTCGCCGTCTACAGCAGCGTCGAGCACGCGCCCGCCTGCCAGGTGTTCCGGGTGGCGCACGCCGACTGGACGGTCGAGGGCGTCGCGCTGACGCCGCTCGGCCATCTGCTCGCGAGCGGCGCGCCGCTCGGCCGGAAGTACTGCCCCGACCTGCACACGCACACGATCGCCGCCGGCCATACGCTGTACGCGATGGTGCTCAAGCCGCACGGCTTCCAGCCGGGCAAGCGCTACCCGACCGTGCTGAACGTGTACGGCGGGCCCGAGGTGCAGCTGGTGTCGAACGCGTTCAAGGGCATGCGCCAGCTGCGCATGCACATGCTGGCGGCGCGCGGCTACTGCGTCGTCGCGATCGACTCGCGCGGCTCGCAGCATCGCGGCGTCGCGTTCGAGAGCCACCTCGGCGGCCGCATGGGCACCGTCGAGCTGGCCGACCAGGTCGAGGTGCTGCAGTGGCTGGCGGCCAGCCTCGGCTACGTCGACCTGCGGCGCGTCGCCATCCACGGCTGGTCCTACGGCGGCTATCTCAGTCTGATGGGGCTCGCGCAGCATCCCGACGTGTTCAAGCTGGCGATCGCCGGCGCGCCCGTCACGAACTGGCTGCTCTACGACACCGGCTACACGGAGCGCTACATGGACTTGCCCGAGAACAACCAGCAGGGCTACGACGAGGGATCCGTGCTGAATTACATTAATAAATTTCCCGAAGAGTGAGTATGCTCTCCACGTATTTCTTAGCATAAACTGGCATCTTTCCAAAACACCCCAACAATTACCAAATTGGTAAAACTAATAGAGTGAAACTATAGAGTGAAACGTGTGCGATTTTCCCGTTTCAGGGAAAACCGACTGCTGATCATCCACGGACTGATCGACGAGAACGTGCATTTTTATCACACTAGTCAACTGATAAACAGCATGGTCAAGGCCGGCAAGCCGTATCAGTTGCAAATCTATCCGAACGAGCGCCACTCGCTGCGCAACCTGGACGCGAGCAAGCACTACGAGACGACGCTGTTGTCCTTCCTGCAGAACCATCTCTAGCGAACGCACCGATCACACATGACGTAAAGCGACGCGGGCGCGTTTCATCTCCTCTCTCCGTTCACGGCCGGAGAGCCAGGGAAGAGAGAGAGAAAGGTATGCCATGTTTATAGTTTACGCAAATTTAGCATTAATTTATTAAAAAGAAACAGAAACGAGTACTATATATAGAGAGAGCGAGATATGTAAGAGGGAAGCGACCAGAAAATAATGACAAACGTGACAATGGACGGACACTGCTGATTTGCGCACCTCCATCTCTCCCCCTACTGCGTGCACTTGGTGAACAGCCTGATCAGGCTTTCGTCCTTCTTCAACACGTCCAGTATGGAGCGCACGCGATGCGCGGCGAAATCCTTGCGGGTCGTCGCGTGCGCCTCCACCGCGTCCGGCTTGCCCAGCACCTTGGCCGTCGGCGTCTGCTCGAGGAAGTTCTCGACGCGCGCCTTGGACGGCGCGTCGCGCGCCGCGCGCTCGTAGATCTGCCACGGCCGCTCCGGCGGGGACAGCTCGCCGAACACGTCGGCGACCTGCTTGAAGTCGACGCTGGGCAGGTCGCGGCGCTCCGCCGGCGCGTTGATCACCAGCCGCGTCGTCGGATACTCGGGGTCGGCGGCGGGCGCCGGCAGGATGATGTTCCTGATGCGCTGCTGCGTCGTGCCGACGTTGTGCGCCGCCGTCACCAGCTCGAGCGAGTCGCGATGGTCGCGCAGCGTCGAGCGATGCGAGCCGCCCGAACGCGGCAGCGGACTCTTGCGCGTGACGACGTCGCCGGAGCGGACGCGACGCGCCGGCGGCTGGCTGGTCTTCGACGCTAGCGCGCTCTTCTTCGACTTGACGTCGTCGTCGGCGGCGGCGGCGGCGGCGGGGACGACGGCGGTGCCGCCCGACTTGCGTATCTGCAGCCGCATCGACGCCACCGAGCAGGTGCCGCTGACCACCGTCGTGGTGCTGTGCGAGCAGGAGGTGACGCGGCGCGGGCCGCGCTTGACGATGTGTATGGTCGCCGTCGACGGCGCCGGTATCACCTGCAGCTCGCGCTCCTCGTCGTCGACGGGCTGCGCGAGCACCAGCGACGCGCCGTGCTTCTCCTTCAGCAGCGTCACCGAGTCGGTGGTGGCGAGCAGCGCGACGTTCACCGGCTGCGACGGCTGGATGGGGACGCGCGCGCACACGCCCGCCGCCGCCGTCACGACCACCGCCGGTTCCTCCGGATGCTGCATCTGGACGGAGTCCTGCACGGCGAGCAGGCCGACCGTGTCGGTGGCGTTCTCCGTCGGCGGCATGAACGTCACGCTGCTCTGGCCGTGCGTCATCTTGGAGCCGACGCTGTACGCCGGCGGATACGAGGCGCGTCTGCTGTCGACGACGTCGTCTTCGAGGTTCACCGCCTGCATCAGCTCGACGTAGGCGGCGACGTCGCGACTCCACAGCGCGGGCGCCGCGCCGAGCTCGGCGTGCGTGAGCCGGTTGCGGAAGTCTTCGCGCACGTACAGCCGATTGTTGTAGTCGAGCAGCAGGAGCTGGTCGTCGGCGTCGTCCGGACATACGGGCGGATCGGCCTCGTTGAGGCAGTCGTGATAGGACACGCCGCCGTCGTCGTCGTTGGCCGTAGGAATTGCCTCGTCGGAGGCGGACGCGCGTCGCCACGGCATGAGGAACCGGCGCGACTTCCGCGCGGCCAGCGCGCGCGTCAGCTCGAGCGTCATCATCTTCTCGACGCTGAGCAGGAACTCGGCCTGCGTCGGCGCCGCCTTCAGGGCGTAGTTGACGAACTTCTGGAACTGCCCGATCACGCCCAGCAGGCACTGCTCGCGCGCGGCCAGCTTCCGCTGCGTCTCGCGCAGCTCGCAGCGGAGGCGCGCGATCTGCCCCGCTTTGGCGTCGTTGGCCGCCTCGAGCGCGCGCGCGCGCTGCGAGGTGGCGTTCACCAGCCGCTGCTTCTCGCGCATGCAGCGGCGCCGCTCCAGACAGAGCACGTACATGAGGCTCGAGATGTTGTTGCACTGCAGGCTGTGCTTCAGCTGTCTGAGCAGCGCGCCGAAGACCGCTTCCTGGTGGCGCAGCGCCTCCAGGTGGCGCTCGTGCTGGCCGTCGAGGCGCGCGCGATACATCGCCTCCAGCTCGACCTCCTGCGCCTCGAGGTCGGCGAGGAACTTGCGCGTGAGGTTGTCGACGGTGGCGTTGACGGCGTCCTCGATCTGCTCGTCGACGTAGTCCTCCTGCATCTGGTTGCAGGCGTTCACCTGCTCCTCGATGAGGCGCTCGTAGTACTCGCGCATCGAGCGCTCGAGCGCCGCCAGCTCGGCGACGAGCAGCGCCTCGAACTCGCCGTTGACGGCGGCGAGATGGCGCCGGAAGGCCGCCTCGCAGTCGCGCAGCGCGTCGCGCACGGCGCGCTCCTTGTCGCGCTCGGCGAGCAGCCCCAGGAGCTGCTCGAGGTTCGCCATCGCCAGCCGCTGCTCCTGCTCGACGGCGAGCAGCCACTGCGCCTCGAACTCCTCGCCGATGTTGAGGATGCCTTCGTGGGTCAGCGCCTTC
Organism: Ecitophya simulans; assembly: GCA_027574965.2. NCBI lineage: Eukaryota > Metazoa > Arthropoda > Insecta > Coleoptera > Staphylinidae > Ecitophya > Ecitophya simulans. The sequence goes on from JAODGE020024856.1 coordinate 7,306, forward strand.
ACGTAGCGCGCGGTGAGCGGCGGCTTGAGGACGACCTTGCCGATGAGCAAGTCGCTCGGCGAGGTCCAGAGGCGCGCGCCGGGGCCCTGCAGCGGGTGCGTGAGGCGCATGTGCGTCTGCAGCGAGGCGGGGCACTCGTCCAGCAGCACTTGGGCGAGCTCGTTGCCCAGCTGCCGCTTGGCCTCCGAGAACGGCGGCACCTGCAGCTGCCGCACGTAGTGCTTGCGCTTGTTGTACGCGCAGCTGAACTGCATCATTTTGGGGGTGTCGAAAGGTGCGCGAGTCGTCGGGAATTCGGAGCGCGCGAGACGCGGAATTTTCTGTTTGTCCTGACGGGACTTTGGCGTTTTCGCTGTACGCAATCGGTGATAGAAATTTGACAAGCGATCATTTTTGAAAATTATTTGAATTTATGTGCGGATTGTGGCAATATCTTTAGATCGACGCCATTTTGAATATCCTGCGATAATTAAAATCAGAAATGATTGAAATAGTTCCTGGACGGGAACGAAACAAATTTTTTGACGATTGCCGCCGCGAGACAATTCATTTTTGGTCTATCTTACAAAAAAGTTGTTTTTCTATTTATATTTTGTAATCCGCTCGACGCTTGCAACGCCCGGTAGTATTCACTGTAGGCAACCAGTCGCACACCGAAAATCCGACAAGTCACGAAACAAATGACGTCTGTGTCAACAAAAACAAACGGTTTTACGACTTTCTCAACAACAATCGACGTCGAATAACGCTAAACCACTGTAGTGCTTGCGCTTGTTGTACGCGCAGCTGAACTGCATCATTTTGGGGGTTTCGAAAGGTGCGCGAGTCGTCGGAAATTTTTGCTTGTCCTGACTGGACTTTGGCGTTTTCGCTATAGGCAATCAGTCGTAAAAATTTGACAATCGATCATTTTTAATCTCCGTGAAAGCTGAAACAACATTTTGGGTTTGATGTAGATTAGTGGGTTGAAAATTATTTGAATTTATGCGCGGATTGTGGCAATATCTTCAGATCGACGCCATTTTGAATATCCTACGATAATTAAAATCAGAAATGATTGAAACTGTGATAAACAAACGGAAATTGTTCCTGCATGGGAACGAAACAAATTTTTTGGCGATTTTCGTTTTCGGTCTATCTTACAAAAAAGTTGTTTTTTATTTATATTTTGTAATCCGCTCGACGCTTGCAACGCCCAGTGTTATTCACTGTAGGCAACCAGTCGTACACCGAAAATCTGACAAGTCACGAAACAAATGACGACTGTGTCAACAAAAACAAACGGTTTTACGACTTTCTCAACAACAATCGACGTCGAATAACGCTAAACCACTTGGATTCCGCGCCGCCGACGATGGACGCGTGCTACGCCGTCGAGAAGGAGGTGGATCGCGTGCTCTCGAAGTTTCAGAGCATCGACGAGCACACGACGCGCACCTTGCAGGACTTGATCGATTCGGTGGAATATCTCAAGAAGGAATGGTCGAACAGTAAGTGTGTGGCTTTCGCGAACCGGCGGCGCGTGCGCTAATGGCATTCTGCCCGTTCGCAGCACCCACCGAGCATGAAATGACACAAATCCAGAAAGACGTGCTGAAGTCGACGATGACGAAAATCAAAGACACCGTGATGCATCTGGCGACCGACCATCGCGACCTGCACGGCACCGTGTCGAAGGTGGGCAAGGCGATCGACCGCAACTTCGTGCCGGACTTCTCGTCGACCACCAACAAGGACGACATCTTCAACACGTCGGACAAGGTCGAGCTGGTGAACAAGGTGATCGTGCAGCACCTGCAGCGGCACGGCTTCTACGAGGTGGCCGACATCCTCATGACCGAGGCGAGCGTCACGCTCGAGCACAGCGACAAGGAGTGCTATCTGGAGCTGAACCAGATACTCGACGCGCTGCAGCAGCGCGAGCTCGCGCCGGCGCTGCGCTGGGTCGAGGCGCATCGCGAGGCGCTGGCGATGAACAACTCCTCGCTGGAGTTCATGCTGCACCGGCTGCGCTTCATCGAGTACGTGCTGCAGGGGCCGAGCGCGCAGAGCGCCGCCATTCAGTACGCGCGCGCGCACTTCAAGCAGTTCGTCGGCCGGCACGAGAAGGACATCCAGAGCCTGATGGGCATGCTGCTGTACGTGCCGAACGGATTCGACAACAGCCCGTACAGCTTCCTCGCCAAGGAGGAGTGGGTGGGCATCTACGAGGTGTTCCTGAAGGACGCGTGCACGCTGCTCGGCATCAGCGTCAACAGCCCGTTGATGACGTGCATCAACGCCGGCTGCACGGCCATACCGGCGCTGCTGAGCATCAAGCAGGTCATGATGCAACGGCAGGTCTCCGGCATATGGAACGGGAAGGACGAATTGCCTGTGAGTTGTTTATTCTATTCGTCTCAAAGTGTGACGAGTGAGTGTTCTCCAGTTCTCGCTCAGTCAAGTATTAGTCTATATTTGTATTGAGGTTAAAGAGAATTGTCGAGAGAACTGTTCGGGATGTTTAGAATCAGGAATAGCTTTGAAAAAGTAACAACTAATCACTTTGTAGAGGTAAACATATTTAGTAGGGAACTTTCGATCGTCGAGTATTGCGCCATCTGTTAGCGGATTTAGGCATTACAGCAAAGATAATTCAATTGATAGTAAAATAATACCGGATTTAATGGCGCTTGTCGAGAACGCAACGACGCCATTTTGATGCGAGTTGCGACGACTTTTCCAGATCGAAATCGACCTGGGCAACGACTCCAGATACCACTCGATGTTCGCCTGCCCGATCCTGCGCCAGCAGTCCACCGACAACAATCCGCCGATGCGGCTCGTCTGCGGGCACGTCATATCGCGCGACGCGCTCAACAAACTCTGCAACGGCAGCAAGTAAGTATACATTTACGTTCGTCGCCGCGTCGAACGCGTCAATTTACAGTATTTGTTACCATTATTTTTAGGATGAAGTGTCCCTACTGCCCCATGGAACAAAGTCCCACGGACGCGCGACACATCATCTTCTAGTTGTAGCCGTTAGTTTTTTTTTGTTGTTTTTTTTTTTATATATCTCGAAACACATCGTCGTCCCACCCGTCGGCCGGTCCTTGCATAACGTTCGTTCGAGCTCACTAACAGATCTCTGCACGTTGTAAACTCGCGCGTCGGTAAGTGAACAGCTACACCACACTGCAACAATGTTTTCTACGTTTGTAACGATGAGTTTTTGTGGTGTTGACGAGACTTAAACGTGTTTATTCGATTATTAATATTAGATAGAAAGCGTTCTCGATGAGCAGCAGAGAGGAATATGATATTAGTTCGGGCTCGGTTATCGGATAAGCTACGCAATTGTTTTACATAAGAGGAGAATTTATCGGATGGAATTTGTGACATTCTTCCATTGATTAATATATTTAGGCAGGAAGTACGGAGATGTGATTTGGAAACCTTGTTTTCCGGAGCGAAGAAGGTAGCTGTAGAGATTAATTTATCTCGTTGCCGCCGTGTGTCGCCACAGTCACACGAACCTAACGAGAAAACTGTAAGGATTTTTCGGTTAATTTAAAACCGCGCCGTTAGATGTCGCAACGTGTGTTACAGTTTCGAAATGCATGTCGCGTTCTTGCGGCGCGTCGTCTCTTCGGTCGCGTTCGTCCGGCGGCGCACGACCTCGGCAGTTGTGCGTCGCGCGTCGCTACGGTCGGACGCGTCCGCTGCTCGCCGACGCACGCAACACGTACAGTGCACGCACGTCGCGCGACGATGCACGCGCATCGCTGAAAGTGGACCGGACGCGTGGGGCGCGCGCGGCGCGTTCATGTGCGTGGACGGATTAACAACAACAGCATCCTCCTGCGACGCTGCGCGAAAGGTAAGCGCGTTGCGGCGCGTCGAGACGAAGCCGACGATGATTTCATTCGCATCTGCATACACGTACGTGCGGAGGTCGCGCCCGGAATTGCGCCGCGAACGTGGTCGTTACTCTTCCGCGCGCGCACCTGCGACGGATTGTTTTGCTTGCGCAACGCGACGCCGACGTACGATTAGAATGGCGAGCGGAATGGGAACGACGCGAGAGGAGCGCGCTCGGTGTCGGCGGCGGACTCGGGCGCTTTGAGGTTAAGTGAATGTGCGAGTCGGAGCTTGTTGAAAAGTCGTGACTGTGCAGGCGCGGCCGGCACTTGTCATTCGCCTGGCGCTGAACGAAAACACGTTTGTTCGTAACTATTTTTTGGAAGGTGCCGTTTAAAATGTGCGCCGGCTTGAGTCTGGGGTTCGTCGAGTGAAAAAGGTGTTTGGCTGCGCCCCGATCGCGGCGACATCTTTAGGTGGAATTAGAAAATTTTCAGGCGAATCGAACGACGCTGTTTTGCAGGGTATTCGGAATCGTATCGTTAAATTTCTNAAGAAACCAGTACAGTTTTATTGTGCGCCCAATAATTATCGTTTCCGAACATCCGGAGATATTCAAAATGGCGTCGATCGACACGCCGGACTCGCGAATAAAAATCATATCTCGCCGCCGCCGCCGAGCAACGAAAACTCAACGACGGTCGGGGCGGGGGCGGCGAGGAGTAGCATCGAGGCGCGGTTGTCGCCGCCGCCGCCTCCTCGTCGAAATTACCACACGCCGTGTTAATTCCGTTAATGCGTGCGACGCGCGCTAAATTTAACCTGCGCCGCCGCCGCCGCCCTCAGATCACTATTTCGTCTCTCGACCGACGTCTCTTGCGTACCTGTCGGTTATATTTAGGCGGACCGGCAAAGAGGGTTTCGGGCGTCGGGCCCGATTGCTGCGTCATCTCTTCACGAATTCGTTTGAGTTTGGCGTTTTTAAGCGTCGAGTTTTTGAAATGTGAATGTGCGGACTTTGCGCACTATCAGAAATGCGGAACGCAACGCAATTGGCGGCAGTACGTGAGTTTTTGTAGATATAATAAGCGGAACTTTGGACGTTGATTGCGATTGTGGCGCCATCTCTTCACCAGCGGCGAGAGTGTTTACAGTGGGGAACTTGAATATTTCTGGCGAACTTCAAAATATCTGACGAGGGGCGACAGCTGCTCGGTGCCGACTTGGTACACCCCCACACTGTTAAAAATGTGCCAATATTTTTATGCCATCCGAAAGCTAATTTTTGCTTGTTTTTCCATGTTTGTTTCATTCCAATCGATCAATTATTGGCCGAGTTATAAGCAAAAATCAAAATTTGTTTATACCTAATTAAAATTCAGTCGCTGCTACGCGTATGTCGACAAAGGAATCGTAACGCTACGCGTAGCGTTGTATTTCTTCTGTCGGC
>JAODGE020024885.1:0-10131 GCA_027574965.2 Ecitophya simulans
TTTTAAATAGACATGCGTTTTTATTTTAAAGTCATTTTTGACCGACACGCCCAAAAAATATCGAATTGTGCTTAAATGCAATCGAAAGCCGATTAGACGTAGCACATATACATATGCATAACTGCACGACGAATTATCTATGTAAGCGCGTTATAAACGCTTGAAAATTTTTACATATTAATTTTCCATAAGAGCCATCTATTGCTACTAGATCTAAGGCTAGATTCCCACCGCTTTGTTTGTTTCGTATTGGATTGTCGGTTCTTGTTGGCTGTTGGGAAGTCGGTATCGATATGTACTTCGATTGAGACGCGGGATTCACTTCCTAGGGTGGCTTGCGTCATCCGTTGAGCATTCACAAAGCCTGATTGAATTATCGTAATTGCCGAATGCGGACCTCGCGGATATTGTAGTAGTTTCGTAAGAATAGGAGCAGAAATTCGTCGCTGAATGGAAGCGTACCCGATTGTTGTACTTTATTTTTTGTTTTGTTTGAATGGACATCCCTCTTGGAGCCCTCATACGCTTCTTATTATACGCACATCTCGGGCCTTCCACAGAGCAAAGCTGGAAGCTGGCTGGCGTGTTGTGATGGCCGAACGCGCGTTCGCCTCTTATTGCTCACTCGTCCGCTTCCTTATTTCGCCTTCATGCCATCTCAATGGTATATTAATGTCGGTCTGCGCCGCGCCGTTCCCTCCGGACGCACAAAGGCGCGCCGCGCGCGCTCGGTTTTATTAATAACAATGCGAGGCCGAGCCGAAGACCATCGTCGGTCGGCGGGGCGTCGCGCGCCGCGAAGCCGGAGCCGCCGGAGGGCAGGTAGGCAGGTGCGCGCGACTTCTCGACGACGGCGACGACGACGACGACGCAATCTTCCAACCCCGAGCGCGCATCTTTTCGGCGCACCGCTTGCGCGCCGCCGAGCAAACACGTCGTCCTAAAATGTATCATCAAAGGCGCGTCGCTGCCAAAATCCAGCCAATTTGCGGCCGGTCCGGCCAGACAGACGTGTTATTATCGCGCACACGGCCGGCGAGAATCGTTCGACTCTGGCGAAAACGCGACCGCACGAATTTCGAACGTCATTAATTGCACACTATCGGGCCAGGTTCTAAAGTCAAGATTACGCTCAGCTGAGACGACGCGCGTCTCGGAAACAATTTCCATTTTCGCTTCGACTTAATTCAGATTCTAAGGAAATTTGTAGCGGCGCGCGATTTCATTTAGATAGACGCCCTTTTTGCGTGCGACAAGTTTTCGCCGAGGGCGTCGCGTCGACAATAGAAAAGTCGTTCGCGCGGCCGAAAATTACCGCCGCTTTCGGCGTAAGTTTCGGCCTAGACAAATTTCCCAGCGGGCGTTGCGCGTTCGTTCGGCGCTACTCAAAGGTATCGCGACGCCCTTATCGGCCGTTTGATAACCGGCAAAAGTTTTTAAGTACGAATGTGCGTGTCGACGGCCGTCGGCATCGAGGCGGCGTTCGGTTTAATTAATTGCGGTTCGATACATGGTCACCAACAAAACGCGTACCTGGTGTGTTTACATTCACTTCAATTGTTTTCAAATTCTCAAAATACTGGCGCCGATTGTTGTGGACGATCCCCTTTCGATGTGTTTTAGGTTATGTTAGATTATGGTGGTTTGGGGACTATTTCGGTTGTGTACGCGCAACACTCGGTGCGCATTCCCTCCGTGCTGATATGCTCTCGGTTTCAGTCAACGTTGCGTTTGATTAATTTACGTCGACGACACATAATGCAGCACGCGCTCGCCGCCGCCGGAAAGTTTTCGGCGCCGTTTCGGGGTGCTACGGGGCGAGTAAAAAATCGAGCGTAATTTATTTGCGTCGCGACGCGTCGTGCGTGCCCGCGACGTTTTTCGCTCGGTCTCGACGAACGCACGACCTCGAACGCTTCCCGAAACGTGCGCACAGGAATTAAAAGATTGATCCTCCTCCTCCTTCTCATCGTCGTCCTTGTGCCTGCCTTCCTTGACGGGGTCGCTCTTTCGATCAAATCGAATCGCTCGACGTCATTTCCGCCGCGGGGGCGGCGTGCTTTGTGCTTCCTTTTGCGCGCGACATGTTCGTGTCTTGCGCGCTCGACGCGTCCTCGTCCTGCTGTCGTCCCGGACGTCACCGGCATCGGTTGTGACGTTGCACGCCTGCCCGAACTGCGGGACCTTGACGCACAACGACACGCGCAGGAAACGACATCCGAAGGCTGTCGCTCCTTCCGAACCGGGGGGCCGGTCGAAAATGATATCCTCGCGCGCCGAATCGCTCGCAGTCGCGACGTCCAAAACGCCGCCGACGCGCGCCGGAGACAAATTGCGCCCGACACGACCGTCCGAAGCTTTCCGCGCGCGCGTCTTCCTTTTAATTAAAGCCGGAACATGGCGGACGACGTCCGGCGATGGACGACAAATGCGAAATTTCGCTCTGCTTCCGCTCCGCCAGATTAGCGCTCTCGTTTCTTTGGTGGGTGTTTCGAGCTCTTCGCGCATCGAAAGTCCGCAAATATGTTTTGACGTTCCCGATCCAATTTAAGGTTGCGATGGCCACGTCAGATAAAGCAGTCTTTAAACTGACTTAAATTGTAAGACGGTGCGTTTTAGAATTTCATCCCTCATCACCTCTCAAAGTCCTTTGTTAACGCTGGAATGGAAAGAAAAGTCATTATTTTAGAAATTCCCGAACGGAGCCAAGAGTTTTTTTTCGTCTATTGTGATGTGTTTTTTTTTGCTCGCGTCGTGCACGACGCGCTTTGTCTTTTTATTTATGCGGTTATCGAGCGGTTTTCGCACTCGCCGGCTTTCGGCCCGGCCGTGCCGAAAATTCATCCGTGTCTATAAATATTTATCTAACGCGTCTGACGACTCGTCGAATGGGCCGTGAAAAAAAATGCACCGTTTTCACGCCGCGTCCATTCTCTTTGTCTGCCATCTCGTCAGGTGAACCGACGACGATAAAAACTTCAACGCGCACAGGGAAAATCGCGAGAGATTGCGATCGAACGCTCTGCGCGACGTCGCGACGATCGAATGAATGTGTTGTGAAATTGCCGTTTGGCGCGACCTTGGCGCGCCGACCCGGAGCCGAGACGGAATCCGGGCCGATCTCCGTCTAATTGCGACGATCGAATTCGTTGGTTTAACTCGCGCGCTGGCGTCGTGCTGCATTGTCGGATCATTCTCGACGTTAATCCGAAAACGCTATCTCGGTCCTCGGATGCGCGCGCATTCCGCAAAGCGGTTGGAATGTTCCTCGGACTGGCTTATCCTACTCCTTCGCGCCGCCACGAGCGGGGTACGTGCGGTCGTTATTAAATTCTTTGCGCATTTGCATAATAACTCGGGCGCTTTTGTAATTCGTCTACGCCGAAATTTGATTCGAATCAATTCGACGTTAGTTACGCCGGCGCGCCGCAATTTTATTGTCGTCCGACACATATTTTATTATTTGAATTATATAATTCTACTCTTTAATTGCGCCCCGGTCGCATTGCGGCGTTTGTTTAAATTGAATAAAACATGCCCAATTCGAGCGCGTGGGCATTTCCACCGCGGATTGATTGCGCTTCGGATGATTATAAATATTTATGCGTTCCGAAGTTATGGCGCGTTTTAACATGCGCTGCAAACTTTGGCAAAAACGTGGTGTGAGACGTAATTACGTCGATGCGCATGCGTTTTGACCGCCCCCTAATTTCGAATGCCTTTGGCGTTATGACGCACGCGGTAATGATATGCGGGGAAACGCAACCTTTTACGCGGCGCACATTTATCTTTTGCGCGTGCGCGCCGAACGGCACAATTAACTCCACCGCCGCGCTCATTTGCGTAATTACGCGCGGATCGTCTGAGACGTCCGAACGTTGCTCCTTCCGTCGGCGGCGTTTTAATTCCGCGCGGTTGTTTCGTAAACACCGGCGACACCTTCGCGGAGTGACGCAACGCACCCTTTGATACGATCGTTAATGCGACACGTGCGACGAACGTTTCGATGCATTCGAAGAACGAGCGCCGCCGAAAAAGGACGGCTTTCCACGCGCACCAGCTTCGGATAGCGCTAACGCACGCTTTCGGCATTAACAAGCCGTAACGAATCTTTCTACGATTTGGGCCCGTAGATTGGGCTTGGGGGTAGGGTGGAAGCGTGTGATAAAACACGTTGAATCAATCCAGGCGAACGCAGATCGATCGACTAGGCATTATATGTTGTTTACACGCGCCCGTAGTTTTGTTCCCAGGGCCGGATTAACACTTTTGCCTAAATCGCTGGCTATTGTTCACTTGAATACATACAATTTTGATTAGTTGCTTTGATCAACGTCAAGTGAAAATCTACGTTTTCAACTAAAATGCATTTTCGATTGTAATTTTTTGTTGAATTCTAAGTATACCTACTAAGGGAAATGATTTCCTTTTGCAGTTGGGCAATGGTAAGCCATTCAAGTGAAAATCGATTTAAATGTTAGAAAATGATGTATATAGGTACCGCAATTAATTTCGACATTCTCCAGATTAGGAATTTGAGTAAAAGGCATGAAATGCAAGTCCAAGGACATAAAATCGATTACAGATGTTAAGAATACAAAATTTGTATTGATATATAAACATGAAAAAAACATTGGTACATCAATTGATCGCGCATGCCTTTAAATTGTATTGTACGTAAGGGTGAGTTCTCAATATTCAAGTATGTGGTATTTAGGACATTGTATAATACCGTATATTATCGTAGCGATAGTTTTAATTTAATATCAATACCTATATATTGAAAAATAAAAATCTATTAGTATTAGATTGATGCGCTCAACAAAAACAAATGATTACAAAGTTTAGGAATTCGGCCACCAGACTACGACATCAATTTTTGCCGCACCCGTGCCGAATACAGTCATAATAGGCATGAAATCTTAACGCCAATCTCTCCCTCTGTATGGAAGTATCGACTTCGGCGTCGAACTGCATGTGAACACGAGAACCGTCGCCGAATGCGATTGCGAGCGTAAGCGCCGAAACGCATTACGATCGAAACGTGTCCGAGCGTACGTATCGGCCCTTCGGTCCTCGACCAAATGTTTTATGCCTCTTGGTCCTTCGACGCGCGCGCTTTCCACGTACGCCGAGGACGCGGCGTCGACGTTCCGGGCCGGCGTTAATTGTGCGTTTCCATTGAAACGTTTTGCCGGCGGCAGTTTTAACATGAATACGTGCGAACAAGCATCCGAGTTATTATTGCGTTATTGTTCCTCTTTTCGTGTTACGGCGGCGCGCGGCGTCGGCGACGTTATTGTCGGCAGCCGTTCGTTCGAACTATCGCTTAACGTATTTTTCGGCACGTACTGCCTTAATGATATCGAGGAATTTCATTCAGGGCCTTTGACAATAACGCAAAACTAAATAACTTCGCACGTACGAACGCATCGGCGGCGACCAACTGTCCGAGAATTAGGAATGTCAAAAATATATCGATATATCGATATTTTATTTTCGTTATGCCGATATTTTTGAGCGATATTTAATTTTTCGATATTTGCACAATTTCAGATTACATTGAGAAGTGAGCGCGATATATCGATATATCGAAATATTATTTTAAACATTTATATATCGATGACGATATTTTTAAAATATATCGATTTGGCATATATATATATCGATACATTTTTGCATTTATGAGCAAATGCGCAGGCGCACAACGCGCGACAGCCCAAGCGGTGAGAACAACCCCTAGATCTGGTAGCAATAGATGGCTCTTATGGAAAATTAACATGTAAAAATTTTGAAGCGCTTATAACGCGCTTACGCAGATAATTCGTCGTGCAGTTATGCATATGTATGTGTGCTACGTCTAATCGGCTTTCGATTACATTTAAGCACAATTCGAAATTTTTGGGCGTGTTGGTCAAAAAACGACTTTAAAATAAAAAACGCATGTCCATTTAAAATACATGGAAAATTGGCTAAAATGGCTGTAACTTGTGATGCAGACAATTCGTCGCCCAGATAAACACTGGTACATATGTAATTTTGTATTACCTTTCGATTGAGCCTAAGCACGATTCACANATTTCTCGCCGCTCTGAAAACAGATTTAGAATCTATATTTTATTGCATTTCCCATGGTGGCAAGGTTGATTTGCTTTGTTTTGGGCGTGTTAGTCAAAAATGACATTAAATTATCGATTTAACGTGAACTCCATTTTGGACCTCAAAAATCGGTATTAACTTTTTATCCAAAAAATTCGTCGCCACCTTAAAAACAGATTTAGAATCTGGGTTTCATCACCTTTTTAACGGTGCTAAGCATTGTTCAAAATTTTTTGGGCGTGTGGGTCAAAATTAACTTTATAACAAAATTAGCTTTAGAGTACATTCTGCAATTTTGTTCGTAATCATCCGATTTTCATCAATTTTTTTTGTTTGAATCTGCAGTTTTAAGGCGGCGTCAAATTGTCTACATAAAAAGTTGTAAACAATTTAATTTGTATAAACATTTTTCGATGCGTTTTAAATGCGCACTATTTTTTGACTTTAATGTTAATTTTGACCGACGCGCCCAAAAATTTGTGAATCGTGCTTAGGTAATACAAAATTACATATGCACCAGTATTTATCTGGGCGACGAATTTTCTGCATGACAAGTTACAGCCATATTAGCCAATTTCTCATGTATTTTAAATAGACATGCGTTTTTTATTTTAAACTCATTTTTGACCGACACGTCCAAAAAATTTCGAATTGTGCTTGAATGCAATCGAAAGCCGATTAGACGTAGCATATATATGCATAACTGCACAACGAATTATCTGCGTAAGCACGTTATAAGCGCTTGAAACTTGTTACACGTTAATTTTCCATAAGAGCCATCTGTTGCTACCAAATCTAGGGCTAGGTTCGCCGAATTAGTCGACAATTAGCGTTCGCAATATTTATTAACCATAACACCGGCTCCAAACATATCTAATGCATTTCATGCACTCGTATTTTACAATCGATCAATTAACTTCTTCTCGTTCGGCCGTAATTTATGTTCCAAGGTGGACGATAATTTTATATTCCACTTAAATGTATTCCTCCTGGCTTTGGCAAACACAAGCACGTGCGACGATAAAAATGCAAATTGCGATCGAACAATCGACCGGTAGCGCTGCGCGAACCCTGCCACCCGAGACGCGCGACAAAAGGGTCCGCGAGCACTGAAAGGGCGCAGGAAGACATCGCGCGCTTCTTGAATTTGCTCCGAAGAGGGCTGTTAAACCGTGCGCAGCACAAACTATGAGCGGGATAGACAGTGACAGAAAGAGTGGGGTGGCCGCGTTTGTCCTTTGCGCGCAGCGTCGTTGTTTACGTTTTATTTACGATAGCGCGCCGTCCGCTCCGGTGATAATAACTTCTTGATATGCATACGCTTTCACGCACTAGTTTGTTGATGCGTCGACGTCGTAGTAAACAGTCGTGCCAACAGACGCCACCCCGGGGTGCAGAGTCAATACGAGAGTTCTGACGCGTCGCGAAACGACATTGACGCGTTTGGCACGTGAAAGCGCCGTCTGTCGTCTTCGCCTACCTGCATTTATCTCGTCGCGATGTACCCTTCTACGCTTTATTACGTGGTTATTGACGGCGTTGGTTTTAGGAGCGTCGAAATTTGCATAGTGCAATGACGCCAGCGTTTAGGGCCGATTCGCACCCTGCGCCGAATTTGCATAATAAACAAAGCTCGCGACCGGCGAAAGTCCATCAAATTTCATATCGGTTTTATCGCTCTATTTCGGATGCATCGATTTTATGGCGAAATTTGTTCCGTTACGCATTAAAATGTCTCCATTAGTCTAGGAATTATCTCCCCGCACAGTCTACGTCGGATATTCGCGTCATGAGAACTGGCACAATTAAAAATAAATCCAAACCACTCGCAACCCTCTTCGGGTCACTTGCGGATGAATTCGTTACGATCGATTCAGCGGGGCACAATAGAAAATGCAGATCCTTATCCGTCGTTAGACTTGCAGTTTTCTTTAGTTCCGCAATTTTACGGTCGCTTAGCTTGGAGATTTCCTGACTTTTGCTTCTTTGACCGCACGGGCAGAGATTTCCAGGGGCGATAGCCTTGTCGAGATGGGTCGCCCCAAATGGGGGCCGAACAGCGAGAACACCGGCGAACGAATCGAGCAGCCGCGAACGAAACAAATGACTGTTTCCAGCAATGTTTCCAACAATGAGACACAGCAAGCCATGGAAGTTAACCTGGCCGCTGGAGCACGCCGAGCGTCGCTTCCCGTCAAGTGCTCGTCGCCAAAATGGTCGGCGCGAACAACACCATTCCGAACAATCACTTCCACAAGAAGTGGGCGCGCTGGACGCGCCAGAACTTCGACCAGGTCTTCAAGAAGGAGCGTCGTCAGAGGATCCGCGCGCGCAAGGCTCGCGCCTTGGCGCCGCGGCCGATCGAAGCCCTCCAGCCGATCGTGCGTTGTCCCACGGCAAGGTACAACTCCAAACGGCGTTACGGTCGCGGCTTTTCGCTCGCCGAGCTGCGCGCTGTCGGCATGTCGGCCAAGCAAGCGCGAAGTGTCGGTATCAAGGTGGATCGTCGTCGACGCAACGTCTCCGTGGAGGGTTTGATGGCGAACACGCAGAGATTGAAGGAGTACAAGAGCAAATTGATTCTCTTACCGAAACAACCGACAAAATCCAAAGGAAAGGCGTTCGTTACTAACGTGAACGCGAAGCCAGTCGATAAGAGCAAACCGCGTCTGAAGTCGATGGTGATCTCCGAAGCGATGAAGAAGTTCGAGGCGCACGTGGCTCTGCGACAGGCACGCGGCGGCATCAAGAAGCTGAGGAACAAGCGGAAGAAGTTGGCCAAGAAGAAGGTTGAAGATCTCTAGGCGCACGTTTTCCGTTCGTTGGTTATGAAATAAATGCGTCGACTGAAAATCTGCTTGGTTTTTTCTGTGTTTTTTTTCTTGTTTCTAATCAATCGTATCGCGCATCTGACGAGAGTTTATTCGATTCGATTGTGCGGCATTGTGTGCGCTTCGCGCGGACGGTTTGGCGCCCAAGGTGTGAAGGTGACGAGACGAGGTGAGCGCGCAAGAAAGCCGTCACGCCGCGCGTAAATCTGTCAAAGGGTTGCCCGGCGTGCGGTCCGGGGTGGGCCACGTGGGGTGCGGTATCGATGCGTGCATCTCCGGCGCACGGCGCGAAACAACCGTCCGGGTGCCGTCCCACGAAACTAACCGTTTTCTCGTCGTGCCAAAGAAGATGTTATTAATTGTTGTCGAAGAACGGACTGGAGCGGCGCGTCGCGCAACTGCTGATTGCTATCGGCGGCCATCGAAGGACCGACGTGGAAATGCGTAAACGGTTTCACTTCCGAATGGCCAGCGGCTACGGTTCGTGGTTAGGTCATGCGAATTGAAGAGCACCCTCGTAACCACAATTACTCGAATATTTGGAGTGCCGAATGACGGCGAGAGAAGTTAGAGATGAAAGGCGCCAGATTAGTCGAGAAGTCGTGGGCTGCGCAGATGTTCGGAACGTCGATGCGCGAGTGGCACGAGGCAGGAATAACGAATACAACGAACGCGCGCCAAGTAAAGGGCACGAGGACATTGCACGACGCGTGCGCTAGGTGGACGTGCATCGCAAACGCAATATGGATGGAGCTGTAAAATATCTCGATGGCGTTACAGCTGTCATGTAAAGCAGTCTCTTAAAATTACGATCACAACGAATGCGGCGCAACGTTTGTGACGCGCGACAAGTCCTCGACCTCGGCGTCCTTCAGCTGCTTGTTGTTGGTGCCGCCAAACGCGCTAATTCGAAATTGTGCAAATAAACGCGCGCGCGGAATTAAGTCGCATTGAATGTGGCGCGACCCTTCGGTGCGTCGCGTCAATTGTTCGTCGTCCGCAACGGGGAGCATATCAAGTTCTGTTTGCGCACCTCTTTCGCCAGCCTCCGATCACCCCCGCAACATCGCCGCCGTCGTTGCCGCGAAGCAATTTACATCTCGCCTCGTGTTCTATTATTTGCCCGTCATATTTTACGCACTTCTAATTTTCCTCGGCGCGGATTGGCGCGCTTAATTGCAACAAATAGTTAATCCCGCGC
>JAODGE020024896.1:0-15775 GCA_027574965.2 Ecitophya simulans
TATTTAAACTTAAAATTTTGATGCTATTACTACAAGTGGAAATTTTGCAGTTTGTAGAAAAATGATTTCCAACTATTACTTTCTATAAATAAATTTTATTCTTAAACAAAACTTTAAAAATTAAGAGATATTAATAATAATTTGGAGCGTTTACACCAGATCAATTCTGACAATTTTCAACGCCAGTACGCCAAAAGCAACATGTTGTTAGTAATCTTCATCTGAGATTACATAATTTATTCCAATTATTACGTTTTCTAAATATAATTTTGTTTCTAAAAAAGATTATGTATTGAAAGATGTTAATAATACGGTGAAGATTTTCATCAGAATAGTGTAATTTTTACGAGAATACGAGACTTCAATTCTGACAATTTTCAACGACAGTAAGCCAAAAACAACATGTTGTTACTTATCTTCATCTGAGATTACATAATTTATTCCAAATATTACGATCTCTATATATACTTTTGTTTCCAACAAAATATTTTAAATATTAAAAGATGTTAATAATACTGTGAAGATTTTACATCAGAATCATGTAACTTTTACGAGAAGACGAGACTTTACTTCTGACAATTTTCAACGCCACTAAGCCAAAAACATGTTGTTAGTTATCTTCATCTGAGATTACATCGTTTATTAGTGCGACGCACGCCGCCGCCGTCCGGTGATTTAAGACGCAATCCAGCATGGCTAACGCGCATCTCGCTGCGTGTGCCAGACGCCAGCCCCCCTTGTTCTGCACTGCAGATCTCCAGACGACGCTCATCTTCCTCCTCGCATTGCGGCGCGTATGAATCATATGTAAGATGGAAGCGGGAGCGAAGGACCCTTCGCGTTCGCGATAATCGCCCCGGCGGGCAGGCGGCGACGCCGCAATCAGGAGCACCCTCTTTTCGTGCCGCGGGAGCGACGGGGGGGCGTCGAACGTACGTATTGCAGATAAGACGAGGCAGGATATTACGTCTGCAAGGCGACCCCATAATCTGCGTTCGTGCGCTCGTGCCCGCCAAGTGCGCGCACTTACTTACAAAGGCATTTACGATCTGCGCAACGCGAGAAATTCCAAATGTTTGCTCATGATTTGCATGTGGTTCGGACGGGACGAACACAAGATCGCAGACACCTTGATGTGCGGCCGGTCGATTGCCACCCTTCACATTAGAATCCCGCGATGATTCGGCGCGCGTTTCGGTAAGATTTCGGCAGCCGGTTATAATTTATTTCGCATTTTAGTCGCTGCTAATTGTCTGCATTATTCAGGAGCGCGCGAAGATGGCGATGACGCGCGCAATGAAGCGAGATCGTGGCGCGGGGAGGTGGAGGTGTTGCGTTGCGTCGGCGAAGCTCCTTGGAACTGACCAAGGCGGCGGCGGCGGCGGCGTCGCTTTCAGGCGGGCGGCGCGGGGCAAAAGCATAAATTCAATTAAGCGCGGACTGCCTCGCGCAGAGATACTCTAATCTTATTACGGCGGCGGCTCCTTCGCGAAAGTTGTCTTCGCAACTCTCGGCCGCAGCCCTCTTGGACCGGGTTGCGCTCGAAGGAGCCCGCTGGCGTAATTGCATTAAACTGTTAGACGGATGTTGGATATATCTCGCGCCCGGCCGGCGCGTCGGCAGCGCTCGACACGTGGGCATTGATTCATATTCATCGGCGACTTGGAAACGAACTCGTGCCATCACAGTCACAGCCATCTTGCGAAATTTCGACGACTAAGAGCAGAAACGACAGAAAAGCAGGTTATATAACGGGCTTACGCATATAATTCGTCGCGCAGTTACGTATATGTAGATGTGCTACGTCTAATCGGCTTTCGATTGCAATCAAGCACAATTTGAATTTTTTTGGGCTTGTCGGTCAAAAATGACTTTAAGATAAGATATGAAATACATGAGAAATCGGCTAAAATGGCTGTAACTTGTGATGCAAAAAATTTGTCGCGCAGATAAATACTTGTACACATGTAATTTTGTATTCTCTTTCGATTAAGTGCAAGCACGATTCGAACATATTTGAGCGCGTCTGTCAAAATTAACATGAAAGTAAAAAAATCGTGCTCATTTAAAACGAATGGATAAATCTTTATACAAACTAAATCGTTTACAACTATTAGAAAATTCGTCGTCGCCATATTCAAAATCTACATTTAATTGGGTTTCCAATATTAGTAAGCTAGATTTGATATTTTTTAGGCGTGTTAGTAAAAAATGACTAAATTATCGATTAGGTGCTCATTTAAAATACATGTAAAGCTTATTTTGAAGCTCACAAATCGTTGATAACTTTTTCTGCAAAAAATTCGTGGCCGCCTTAAAACCATATTTAGAATCTGCATTTCATCACCTTTCCAATGGTGCTAACCTTAAGTATTGTTCCAAATTTTTTGGAACTGGTCGAGCAAAATTAACTTTATAGTACTTTTTTTTAATCTGCAATTTCTACTAAACTGAATTACTGTAATGTTTGACTAACACGCCTAGAAAATATCAAATCAAGCTTACCACCATAAGAAACCTAATAAAGTATATATTCTGAATATGTTTTTAAGGCGGCGACAAATTTTCTACATAAAAAATTGAAACGATTTAGTTTGTACAAAACATTTTTCATGCGTTTTAAATGGACACTATTTTTTTTACCTTACTGTTCTCACCACCAAAAAGTTAAATTCCGCGGTAAATTTGAGATTGGTCTATAAATCAAATCATAGTTTTGCAAATTTTTTGCAATACCACGTTATGATGGCAAATTCGAGACGTTATAGTGGAATCGGAATTCACAAGAAACTGATGATTTATGGCGCGCTCTCAAGTTCCAGAATGCGAGGGTGAAATGCGCAAAGGGATGTTCGGGCGAGCGAAAACAACATCGCCGGATTATTATTCTCTGTTATTCGGCGCCGACGCTTCTGCGAGAATGCCGTCGTCTCCTTGGCGTGATTTATGCGCGCTGTTTGCGCGACAGAAAACGCACGAATAATAAAAAAAAAATTGCCGCCGGATGCTAGCGAGCTGCGCGATATAAGAAGGCACTGGGCTAGATACGAGGGCATTAATATTTATTAGTATGGCAGCCCCAACAGAGTCATAAAATTATGCCAATGGTGCAGATCTTTCTAACTCCGAACTCTGCGAGACATAAAATATTTACGACGCTGTTTTAAAACAATTTATTGGCAAATTTTATTTATTTTTAAATCGACATTGGGAGCAGCTATACTATTAGATATTAGAAATTGACTATAAACAACAAAAACTAATTTGAAGAACTAGAACATTACTTGCATTTTGTAGGCGAGAACGCGTTGTTTATAAATTACAAATCTAACGTATTTTTGATTTGGTGGATTCGATGTTTTGATATTGATCGTCTTCTTGCTGTCGTCTCGTCCTGCATCTTCTCCATCTTACATTCGCAGCACAAGTATGCAAATTTCCACAGTTCGCGAACAAGTCGCGCGCGCAAATTCAGTTCACCTTGTAGCCGCTCGCGCCAGATGTCGCTCCAATGCACTTTTACGCCCACGAATAACGAAAACACTGTCTAAGACTTTAAGCATTTCTAACCAGCACACGCATCGCATCGCGGTCTAGCGTGGAATGACGAACATACGTGTATTAAAATTGAAAAAAAACGTCCACGTATTGTGCCCAAGCAGAAGTTGTTCGACGACATTGACGCCGGGCGCGCGCGACTATTAAAAAAAACCGGTTCGCGTTCGCGGCGCGACTTCGCGCGCTCCGCGCCTATTCAGCGCCGCGATTAGGGATGCCAAGGGATGTTGGGCGATGCTCGCTCCCGCGATAATCACACGTGCGCAGACAAACGGTCCAGAACGGAATCCAGTTTTCGGCCGATTCGTTCGACCCGGTACGAAAGCTGGACCGGACGCTGGTCAGCGTCGCGCGCTCCGAAGCGGTCAAACGAGTCGGCGCAATCAGCGGCGAAAAAAAAAACAACAACAACGCAGCATCCGACGCGATGCAACGAACATCTGTCTCGCGCCGACACTGGCCGTTTAACGGTTTTTTGGAGCCGCCGTAGACCGAATGCGTCGTGGCGTGCGCGCCCGAAGGCGGACGACGAAATTCGGCCGGCTGTCGATTTTGATTTTTCCGATGCGCACGTCGGCATATCAACGAGGCGCCGGCGCAATCGATTAGCAACGACGACCGGTTGGACTGTCTGCGCCTCAAACCTCGTCCGAACAATCGAATTTCGAGGAAACGTATGCGCGTACGCGTTTGCGCATTGACAGTTGGTCGGTCGGCGCCGCCCGAACGGCCTTCGCTCGAGTGTCGGAAACGTGCAAGTAATAGAATTAATTCGTCTGATGTCTGAAATGTCGACGCGACCGCGCGCGCTCCGCGTGTTCGTGAGAAATCTCGATGGCGATTAATTCAATATCGCATAATTTGCATTCTCCGATTCGCCCGATGCTTTTCCGCATCGTGAATGCGGTCGTCGTCGATTTACGTTATGCATTCGTAATTTCACGAAGCGTCATTAAAGCCACCGCGGAAAAACACCGAGCAAACGTNACGGTCGCCAACTGGCAACTGGCAGTTCGACTTCAAGATAAGGAAATGCATGGATATGCACGAATATTGCGCCCGCCCTCGCTTAATAACGCCGACGTAATCGCCGAGATCGCCGCGCGCGCCTTGTGTTGGAGGCGCAGCTTTGTGCATATTAAATTGCCGCCCTCGCGCGTCGACCGCTCGTAAAGCCAACTACTGCGACAGCGTGCGACGCACAATCGCCGTCGAACGATGGCGATTCGCGGCGGAACGCAGCGTTTTCTTCGTCGGCGCGCGGAAAGTTCCGAACGCACGTTGTTTTTCGCGCAGACTGTACGCCCAAGTTGCGAAGTTGGCGCGAGGCGCGCTTTCGAGCTTTGCGGCGGGGCGGCGCGCGACGGAAACGACGACCACGCGCGAGAGCGAGACCGCCGCGCGCCCCTTGGCGATGCCCCGGCCGCGCGCCGGAAAGGAAGCCATGTTCAATATTTGAGGCGGAGCCTGCCGCCGCGCGTCCCCACTCTTTTCCGGCGGCGGCGGCGGCGCCGAGCTTTTTGCCGCGCCGAAGCGAGACGGCGCCAGCGCTCCGGCAGCTAGCGCGCCCTTCGCGGAAAAACGCCGCGCGCGCGAACTTTTATTTTTCTACTTGAGCTAGCCGCACACAGAGGGCCGATTTTTGTCCGAAGCGGCGCTCGCGTTTTACGCGCTCGAACTCGGCGGCGTTTTCGAACGCGCCGGCAGCTCGTTCGGTGGTCGGGCGGAGTGGAGGGAGGCGGCAATCGGGCGCACGCTGCGGTAATTAATCTCGCGTAATTTTTTACTCGGCCTCGCGCGCGAGTGATGGACGCGCATCGTCGGCGCGCCGATGAAAGCGAATTATTTAACGC
The DNA here is from genome assembly GCA_027574965.2 of Ecitophya simulans. Classification (NCBI taxonomy): domain Eukaryota; kingdom Metazoa; phylum Arthropoda; class Insecta; order Coleoptera; family Staphylinidae; genus Ecitophya; species Ecitophya simulans. Next base: position 5,412 of record JAODGE020024896.1, read on the forward strand.
GACGCGTCGAGGAAGCCGACTGTGTAGCTTTGACTGATAAAGCCGAAAAACGAGCGCGATTTTCGGCCGGAAAATGCATTTTTGCATCGCACTCGCGCGATAGTGCGTTGCGCAAAAAAAAAACATATTCGGCAGGCTTTCTTGCGCCGAATTAATCGATCGCATCGCGGCGCCGATTTATTTCGTCGACGCGTATGCCGTCCGAGAGAGGTGCAACGCGGCGCCGAGATCGCGATTGCGGATCGCGTTCGGCGGATTGTGGGGATTCGAGGATCCAAAGCGGATTCGGTCTATGAGCTTCCTACATAGTGCTCGGAGCATCGTACATCGCGTGCCGGCGATCGGTCGACGCAACGCGCGGAATTTATGTCTCGAAAACAATGAGTATAACCGGCCGGCAATAGTTGATACTATTAGATCCCGCGTTCGAAGCGTCCAGATTAACTCGCTGCACGCAGCGTGCGCAGTTTGAGCAGTCGGCACGGCTTGATTTTTGCACAGCGTTCTTGTTTTTTTTTTCGTTGTTGGTTGCAGACTTTACCATGACGTTTTGTATCGTTCGCCTGCGTAAGTCTTGCCCACGCATTCATCGTCGGCCATCAATGACGCTGTGTGCTCACATAAGAAGCATACAATTTAATCACAATTGCAAACATGGAAGCCGCACAATTAATGCGTCATCATTACGGCTAATAGAATCAAAATTTCGCTCGTGGGAAGGTGCGCCGTGTTGCACGCCGTTGCACGGACGTGTTTTGTGTGCGGACGTTGCGTTCGCGGCATACAGACGCGCATTGTTCGTCAGGTTACACAATTAGTCAACGGACGCCATGTGTCTTTCATCTCCTCCTGGCCGTACCTGTAATACAAGACATTTCTTGTAAACAACGATTTTAATGTTTATATGCATATTCTGCGCCTAAATCCAGTTAGCGGGTACGACATTTGACGATAATTCGATCATCGTTCAAATAAAACGGCTCGGACGTCACGGAGGGTGTGCGCGGAGTGAATTCTAAGGGTCCTAGACGCGTGCCGATCCTTGGAAAGCTTCGAGGGCGCTCGGCGCGCTGGTATTGATCGAACGTCTGGTGCCTTCATCTTACGTCCGTTCGCCCGCGCCCACCCTGTCCGCAGCTCGACGTCCGGCGGCGCCTTCGGATTTGCTTACATCGCCTTTCAAAACCCGACGCGGCGGCCACATTGAATTTCATATCTAAAAGGATTCGTTCGTATTACTATAGCTTATCAAGTTCAAATTTAGACGAATTAATTACAATTTGAGATTTATCAAATTCACACCGAGACAAGGCACATTGAAATGAGAATAATCAATTTCAAGTTGGGATTTATCCAATTAAAATTGAGACAAGGAATATCAAAATGGGAATAATTAATTTCAAGTTGAGATTAAGCAACGTCAAAATGAGACTTACAATATCAAGTTAGGACTAAAAAAATCAAATTAAAAACATCAAAATTTTTATTATATAACATCTTTAAAATTTAATATATTAACAAAAAACAAAGATTAACAAAGTGCTTTAAGAATTATTAGAACAGAATATTGTTCATGTTAAAAACTCCAGGAATAAATAATTGTACCGAAGCCACAAATGTTATGCAATTTTCTGCATACATTTTTTCCATTTTCTGTCGTATTGTATTTTCTAATGTTTGAAGACGAAATTCACTATTGGTTTTTTCTTTCCTCGGCTACAATCTGTGACATCGAAGTGGTTAAGTTATTTTTTTTGCAAAAAAAATTAAGGCAGGGAACATCAAAATGAGTATAATTAATTTCAAGTTGGAATAAAACAACCTCAAGCTGATATTTACAATATCGGGTTAAGACTAAACTAAATCAAATTGAGACCATAAAATTTTTAATAATAATATCTTTAAATTGTGGTACAAAATCAACAATATTGGTGCAATTTTCTACATTCGTTTTTTTATATTCTGTTGTATTTTGTAATGTTTGAAAATAAAGTGAGTTAAATGAGTTAAATTATTTCTTCTTTTCCCAGCTACAATCTGGGACATTTAAATGGCCAAGTTATTTTTTGGCTAAAAAAAGATATTCTATTGACTGATCTCGCGTTGGCGTCTCCGATTTACAATAATCTGATTTATAGCTAATTTCGTAAAATATACATTTTAGTTTGCCGAATCAAATGTTTTGCAAGTAAATTACTGAGAATGAATGTTTGTTCTGGAGTTCTTTTAGTTACTAATCCATTTAATTTTGGATGACATTATCATGGTATTGTTTAGTTTCAACCTGAAAGTAATTATTCTTTTTTTAATGCTTTTTTCAATTTGATAAATCTCAGTTTGAAATTGATTTGTTATAATTTAAACTTGAGAAATTATGGTTTAGTAATAATGTCAAGATTTTAAATAGGCTACCGCAAGTACTTCAGCTTATTACCAAAATTCTCGAATATACGACGGTGGCTCGTATTCATATTGTGGCATTCTTGTAGTTCTCTCTTACTTATTTATTACAAGCCGGGGGGCTAGAATGACTGAAAGGTCTCAGTCAGTGCCCCCTGAATTCCTCTGCTCGGGCTGCTCCCAAGCTCACAAATTGGTGTGATTTTTAACTTTGATTCTTCGTATTAAATTCTAATGTTTTACACGAAAGATTTTAAATAAGATTTACTTTCTTCCGCAATCAGACGGCGATTTTTATATTGTGTAATTCCAACTTGATCATGTAACTCTCATTTTCAAGTTGTTTAATCCTAACTTGAAATTGATCATACTCATTTGTCTTGCCTCAATTTAAATTTGACGAATCGCAATTTGAAATTGATTTGTCCCAATTTAAACTTGAAAAGGTATAGTGTCTAGACGTGCATTTATTTTAAGCCGCACTGCACTGCATTTCAAGGCTTAACGCGTTCCATTATATTTTTCGGAATCGTGCAAACATCACAGGAGCAGAAAAACGTGTGTGTATTGATAGAATGAAATATATTGACGAGGTAAATGTAAATCGCGAACGTTTTGCCTCTCGAAGTAACACAACCCTGTCAATATGTCGCCGCTGCCTAAAAATGTTATCTCTGGGCAAATACCGCTCGAATGTTTGCCGACATCGTGCTTTTTGGCAGAAGCAATAAAAAAATCATTTCAACGCAAAAATATGTCCAGCAATTTGGCCTCAGACAACACGATTTGTCTGCGCAGACTGCCCAGGCGTCTGCTTATTATAGCCGTCTGCGTTTATTTTTAAACATCGCAGCGCGCCGTATATTTTGCAATACCGAATGTGGCCCGAAGAAAAACTGGGCATTGTCCGGGGGAGCGTCACGTGTTTCATGTTTAAGGCGGCAGACGAGCAGTGGTCAATTGGCGTGTGATTTTTTCGCGCGTTCGAAAAACGCTCCTTGCCGAAAGGCAGGCAAAGCTGGACCTTGGCGAGTCTTACCGACCGACGCCCGTGGCGCATGGCCTATGGTGGCTAACCATGCGCGAACCGGCTGCACAAAGTACGTAATCAGCTTAGGTGTGCGGCGCCGACGTTCATCGTCGGCGTCGTTCGATGGGACGGACGCTCCTGAGGAATCGCTCATGCAGGAAGGCGAGGAATGCGCGTCAGAGCGGAAAACTTCTGAACGATCACAGGAATAGTTGGCACGGCTTTCTCCGCCTCGCACGTCGCCCCGACACACGTCCCCCTCGAAGCACGAGTCGATAACGCTTTCGAAAGAGGGCGCGAATGATGGCGTCCGCACAGCCACAGCATCTGCAACACGGTATCAACATCAATGCGCGTCGTAATTATTTTGACGCATTAAATTAACAGAAAACCAATTTTTTCTAGCGCCCAAAAGCACAAGGGATTTGTACATGAACCTGTTGTATTTGACAAGAATGAAGCAAAGCTTTTAAGTTCCGTTCTTGATTTTTTATTGTGCGCATACTGTGGTAAAATTCACCGCGACCTCAAATATAAAATGTTTCAATCACCGTCGAGCTACCGACAAAAATTCCGAGACATGGGCCCATAAAAAATTACATAAAGGTTATCGAAAAACAAGAATTTATCATCTGCGCAAATTTTATCTCACGATATTTTGGCATAATTACATCAAATATTTTTTTATCTTTCGAATGGCACTAGTCTCATCAAAAATTATGCAGCATTCTAATATAAAGATTGACTTTCAAGTCAAACTTGCACACCCATTTAAAATACAGGTGAAAATAGATTTCTGTCATAAAATCACTGTTGTATATCTTTATCCCACAATGTTTTGGCATAATTCTCATTTTTCAAATGGCACTAATCTCGTCAAAGCGTAGCTATATCAAAATACAGTTTTAATGATACGCTAAAATTTAAATCAATTTTGATATAGCCACGCTGTATAAAATAAATATTTAAAAGATAAGAAAATGTTCTATGTAATTATGCTAAAATATCGTGGTATAAAGTTGTAATTTTTTATGGGACCGTGTTTCGGAATTTTTGTCGGTACGGTTTGGCCGGCAGCTTGACGGCGGTGTTGCTTCATCAATATTGCTAGTGTTCGCACAACGGCGCGTCGAAACTGAGACAAGGAAGCAATTCTTGTACGAGGGACAAATACAAAATTACAAAATCAATAACCGGTTCGACGTAGACTCGTGCAAAAGCACATATAGGGGGGCAATTATTAATATTCTCTGCGTTCGACAGTTTCCTCCGCTTTTGCGCGCGCGCTCCTAACGTTGCCGGACCGCCGCGCCGCCCCCGCTTCGAAACCTGCGCCGCCGCCAATTCGACACACCTCACACCCGCCGCATTGTCGTAATAGTTTCAACGGCCATACAAGTTTCCAACTCGCAGTCAATTGCAGGTGTGTTGATGCGAGCCGTAAAATAATGCTCAGAAAACGAACACTGCACGGTACATTAAGAAGTGTTTCATTACTCGCGCGATAAATTATGCGTGCGAATTGCAGCACGTTCGCATCGCGCTCAATTCTCGCGCACGCGGCTCGCGTATCCGTAATGACTGCGCATGATCATCACATAAAGAGGCACAGAAACGTCGCCTTTGTGTCGGCGGCAAGTGCGCGACATGCTTTTCGGCTCATTAGGTGCCCGTTAAAGTGGAACGCATTTGCTTCGCAAAGTCGGTCTCTTCTGTTCGAGGACGATTCTTCGTCTGCCCGCGCGTTTCAGGTTTCTAACAAGAATGGGAGCGTTTTTGTTTTGGCGCCTGTTTATCGAGTCGCAGTTCTGAATAGACGATTGGTTCGAACTTCGTGCGCGTTCTTGGTAATAGCGTCTATCGCGGTGGTCGGGCGTTGGGTTAGCGGGCAGCGGCGGCGGTGGAGGCGGCGGCGGCGGCGGCAGGTTCGTGCGCGCGGCTCGTTCGCGTAAATTTAGCGTTGATGTTGTTTGTTGGGCACTTGTGATGCGCCCACAGGAGGACGCGACGGCGGGCGAGTCGCGCAAAACGTGCCGGGGTATCAAATTTGATACGCGTCCCGCCGTTTTCCCGCCGCCGCCACCGGGCGGGTAATAAATGGCCGCTATAAAATAGTGATAAATCTGCGCGCGCGCGCGCGCAACAACCGACGCGCCGCGTTGCAACAACTGTGCCAACTACTTCGCACACTTCGCTGCCATCGATAAGATTAATAATGATACGACCGACGCCGACGCTCGCACCCATAATGGGCCAGCGTGTGCGCGGTGCTCCTAGTACGTTTTAGAATTTAGACGGGAACATTATCGACTCGGCGCAATCATTTTCGGCTCGAGAGAACATCGGAAATCTTTCATCTTCGAAGCGCCACCTATGCAGATAACCAGCTGGAACATAACGAGTTGTGATATTGTGATACTGGTGATTTATGAAAGATGGCGCTCGAAAAGCGGTGATTTATGTTGTCTTTCATCGCCCGCCGCGGACATTTTTATTATACATATATCTTTAAAATCTAACATATTAACGAAAAACAAAAATTAACAAAGTGCCTTAAGAATCATTAGCACTGAATATTGTTCATATTCAAAACTATAGGAATGAATTTTTGTACACAAGCCACAAATTTTATGCAATTTTCTACATTAATTTTTTCCATATTCTGTCGTATTTTATTTTCTAATGTTCAAAGACGAAATTCACCATGATTTACATTATTTTTTCCTTCCCTAGTGACCAAGTTATTTGTTTTTGCTAAAAAAATTAAGGCAAGAAACATCTAAATGAAAATAATTAACTTCAAGTTAAAATTAAACAACTTCAAAATGATATTTGCAATATCGAGTTAAGACTAAATTAAATCAAATTGGAAATCTGAAATTTTTCTTAAGAACATCTTTAAAATCTAATACATTAACAAAAATCAAACATTAATAAAGTGTCATAAAAATTAATAAAAACGAAATGTGTTACAAAATCCACAAATTAATTTTTTCCATAATCTGTCTTATTGTATTTTGTCATGTTTGCCAATAAAATAAATTATTTCTTCCTTTCCCAGCTACAATTTCGGGCATCTAAATGGCCAAGTTATTTTTTTGCTAAAAAAAAGTCATTCCATGGACTGATCGGCACACTGCTAAGAGACTAATAAGTACAATTTCGGTTAGCTCGCGTTAGCGACTTATAACTAATTTGAATGACTTAAATGTTTTGCAGGTAAATTTCTCTGAATAAATGTTTGTTCTGAAGTTTTTTTCGTTACTAATTCATTTAATTTTGTATGATCTCATGTTGATATTGTTTAGTCTCAACTTGATATTATAAATCTATTTTGAAGTTGTTTAAACCAAACTTGAAATTGATTATTTTCATTTTAATGTTCCTTGTTTTAATTTGAGTTTGACAAATCTAAATTTAAAATGGATTTGTCGACAATATAAACTTGAAAAAGTATAGTGTAATAATAATGTCAAGATTCCAATGTCAACATTGGAAATCTTTCATCTTCGAAGCGCTACTTATGCCGACAAGTAGCTGGGACATAATGAGTTGTGATATTGTGATACTGATACTTTATGAAAGATGACGCTCGGAAACCGGTGATTTATATTGTCTTTCGTCGCCCGCCGCGGAAATAAGCTAATTTTTCGCCAACACTCGAAAGCTCTTAAATTAAACCGTCGGAATGGTTCGTTCCCGGCTGCGTAAGTATCATAAGCTTTACGACCCGGCAGGTTATAATACATAGCCCCATCTCCTCGCATCTCCTCCTAGATCCTCGCCCATCTTCCTCGTCTTCCGCCAGCGCGTCGGCCCCCGTTCCTTGCCGTAAACCCGCCGGCGGCGCAGAATGACTAATGACCGTGGTGTTTTGTCTTGCCGCGCTATGCCGAGCGAGTCAGCCGCCGCCGCCGCCCGACCGCCCGCCGGCTTTGCGAACGTTCGGCCGGCAAGTTTCCGCGCCGAATGCGAAACGCGCGTCTCCTCGTCGGTCGCGTTCGCGCGCAGGAAATTAGAGCGAGCCGGACAGCGGCGCGTCCGGGAGAACGCGCGGGGACGCGAGCGGCAATAAACTTCGTCGGCGCGGCGGCGGCGGCCCAAGAGGGGGGCGGCGCGGAGGCGCCGGGCGCGCGCCAAGTTCAAATTGGAAACGTCTTTTTCTCTTCTCGGCGGCGCGCTCCTGAGACGCTTTTCTTGCCATCGATCCGCGGCCGGGTGGCCGACGGACGGCGCCCGCGCGCCCCATTGGGCCGGAGGCGTGGCCACGACCCGTCGTCTACCCCCTTCCGCACCCGAAATCTGTGTGCCCCAAGCACGCGCGCGAGGAGAAACTCTTCGCCTTGGAACTGTGTCCCTTTTCGTCCTCCTGCAATTCCATCGCGATGCTACGTACTCTCTCTCTCTCTCTCTTTCTTTCTCTCTCTGGGCCCTGCGCTCTGTTCCTCTTCGCTTGTACCTTTCTCGTGTTTAACCGGGAGACGTTTAAGAAAATCAATATGGACGGATCTGATTTAAATATCGCAGAATTTCCATTTAAAAACCGAACATTTTCGATGCAAACATCCCGGATTGCATCCTATGTATAAATATTTGTATAATAAAAGAATGCCACGTAATACAACGCAAACGCGTTTGTACTGTTAGCTTGATTATCAAGCGCATTTATATGATAATTATTCGGTCGTTGTCGCAGCATCGAACGTAAATGTTTTACAGCGTCTTTCTCAGATTCATATGATGCCACATTGATTGGAATCAAAACTACCCTCACGTGTCGTTGCTTTCATGTTTGCGCGCAATTGTGTATTCTTAGAGTGCTGGTATACTCTGACACCAATGAAACTGGAGAATACGTAATGGTGACCTAATTTCAGCCATCCATTCATAAAACAAAAGTGTGCAAAAAACGCTCGCTGGTTTCCTCTTGGAGTGGGGCGACGGCAACCGGAAACAAATCGTAATTTGTTGCAGTGCGGGTGCCGGACAATGGTGGTTGGAAATTAATCGATAGCAAATATCTAATAACAGACGTAATAAGAACGTACAAGAACTCATATCTTTCGGCGTTCGTGGTCTCCGGGCGCGGGGAATTGCGGCAGAGACGATGTAATGAATAATGCCGAACATAAAAGGCTTAATTTCGTGGCGATGGCGGCGGCGGGGTTAGGTATATATTGTTGTAATAAAGCATTGTTCTCCGGAGGAATGGATTATTCGGCCTCGGCACATAAATGTGTATCTAGGCACGCAGACGGAACTATCGGCGCGGCGGCGGCGGCGGTGGCGGCGACGGCGAACCCTTTCTGGCTTTCTCGGCGCCGGTCGGCGCGGCAGCCTTGGAGGCTTAAAGTGGCGCGCGCGCGCAGGCCCGCCGGAGATTCGGTTATTAGATAGTGCCTTGTAGTTTTCGGTTATGAGCGCGTACGCCCGGAAGGCACGTCTGTTTCGTTGAATTTTGAGCCGATCCATATCTGAAGCTATGCCCGCGATACGCGGTCGGCCCGCACGCGAAACTTCCAGCCTCGCTTTTCTCTCTTCGGCCGCCGACAATGGAGCGTCGTTTGTGGACGCGGTCAGAAATGGGCGCCGTCCGCGCGAAGGAACATTCGTAAGAACGTCGACGAGTTTCGGGCAAAAGCGATTCGGGAAATAACCGTAATAAATAATAGAACAACGAGAAGTTCTCGCCGTAGAAGTTGGAATGTGCCGGACGCTCCCCCGAGGAGGTGGGCGGTTGTAATCTGGCCGAGAATGCCGGCAGCCATGCGCGGCGGAGAGTCCTAGCGCGGACGTGGGGAGATCCTTTCGCGGCTCATGTATATTAATGACCAGAACTGCGCGCAAATCTTATTGCCGGCAAGGTGGGTCTAAGCCGATATTGCACCCACGCTCCCAACGGCCATCTTGAAATGCCCCGACCGCTACGGTCCCGCACGGCCGTCATCCTAGCCGTAGATATATTGCGGTTTGAAACTTAAAACAAGCGATTTATACCTAATTTTTGCATCCATCGGCAGACATGGCTCCCGGTCTTGTTTCGATCCAATCTCCGGTGTCGCGCGTGCGACCGTTCAAATCCGTGGCACGTCATTTGCGCCGCCGGAATTGAATTATCGAACCCGGGCATGTCGGCCAGAAGGGCCGGCCTCGCGGTAAGAAGGGCGTGCGAAGAACTCCGTCGCGCCATCGTCGAACGTCTAATTCGCGCAGCTCTCGCGCAGGTGCGCGTTTGCGCGCGCTCGCACTTCGCACGCAATTTCGGACGGGACGACCGCCCGAATCTATTAATTAAGCCTAAATCAATTATCGTATCAATTACGCGGCGAAATGGAGATTCGCACTTAGACTTCAACTGAATTTCACCAAAACTCACTCGGGCCCCACATCGAATCCCACGCACTTTCGCTATTACGTCGCTATCGATCTCACCGAACGCGCGTCGTCGCGCAAACTGATTCTCGTGTCTTTGCAGTCCTCCCGAAATTTTACACCTGTAGAGCGCACCAAACAAGTAATATAGCCCTACGCTCGTTCGGCAGCCAGAGGAAGAATACCGGTTCCGTATAAGAAAGAGTAAAGTCTTGCGTGCGTGCTGTACGCGTGCATTGGGGTGTGCTGTGTACGAGGCGATTAATAAATTATGCACCCTTTGGTCGTACGCGATGCGAAGAACCCTTTTGAAAGCTACTGACCGGTCCAAGAAGACGCGCGGGTATCATCGCGAGAGCCGACCGACTCTCACACTCGCTGACCGCTCCCAGCATCTCACGGATGCACGAAGCATTCCTGTGAATAGTAAAGTGGACTTTGATCTTTAACCTCATGGGAGATTTCAGAGACGCTGCTGTGGAACCGTCTAAATGCTGAGAAAATGTTTCGAGATGAAATACTTTTGGTACACGATGCAAATGAGTTCTCGCAAATCAAAAGT
>JAODGE020024903.1:0-47554 GCA_027574965.2 Ecitophya simulans
GCGTGGAGAAGGCCAAGTGCCACCACGAGAAGCGGGAGAAGCTCCGCGGCGCGTGGAAGGATGCCCGCAAGGGCGCCCTGGCCAAGATGCCGAAGCACAACGTCGAGGTCCTCAAGAAGTTCGGCTACGCGTAAGTAAGAGAACACTGACTGATTTTCCTTTTCATTATGCTTTCAAACACACACAATTCACATCTCTCCATTTTCTGTTTCTGCTGGCGCCTGCGCATGGTGTGGCGAGCTCGTGCTTTCATTTCCCGGCTCTGATCCCCCCCTGCTATACCGCCCTGTTCGGTCCTTTCTGTTACTTTCCCCATCACCTGCACAAGAATGAAATGCCTCTCTTCATTCTATCTGTTAATGCTGCTACATAGTGACGCTAGTTTCGCTGCAGCTGCTTTTAGTTGCTTTTTTGTGCTTTGCTACGAGACTCGAGTAGAGTTCGTTCTGGGCCACATTACTATTATTAATATCCAAATACCCACCACTAGCTAAATACAGCTTCACATACACACAGACGCATAAGTACATATATACGCATATTGATATATACATATTTGACAAACCTCTCAGTATGGAGGACACATTCCCAGCCCACACCATTAGTGCAAGCGCTGTAAGCGGTGGCGGCTCTACTGGGGCACTGTCGTATGAAGAATTCAAAGAGATGTACATTCAACGGAAGCGAGAGGAGTTTAGGGCACTTCAGACAGACCGCAGCACAGAACCCGTGACCTCCCTTGCTGCTGGCCACAGTGAAGCACAGACCGCAGCATCACCGCTCGGAGACGCTGTCCCAGCCCCTGAGGAGGAGAGGCAGAATATGCTGTGGGAGGTTGTGGATGGTGCCGCAGCCACCATGTCGACGCTGGGGGTAGTGGCACTAGCTCTGATCCGACCCTTGATCGCTACGCTACTGTTATTCTCTAAGTTCTCCTGGAAAGTCTACTTTACTCTACTCGGTATCTCACTCTCCGTAACCGCCGTGCAGACGTTCCTGGGGTCGATACGGCTGCGGAGGAACGCTGAGAGAGGAGAGCTCCTCACCATGCGCTTCTCCTTGGGGCAGCTCTTTACAGGAGGTCATCCGGGAGACCCCGCCACGCCGTTGCCCCCCCATCGCGTCTATTTGTACATGGCACTCAAGTGCATTGAGGCCTTTGTCCTAAGTGTATCCCCAACCTATTCTGTCCAATGCCTTGAGGAGGAGCTGGTAGCGGACGGCATCGTGCGCACTAACCATAGGGCGGCTAACGCACCCGGCAACGATGCTCGAAATGACGTCGCCGCTACTGCTGATGGCGCTGCTGAAGGTGCCCTTCCCCGAGAGGACGCGACAACCACGACTCCGGCAGCAGGCCAACAGACTCAGACCCCACCTCCACCAGTAGACGGAAGTTCACCACATGATGCGGCTTCAGATGATGGTTCACCTGCAACCGACTGAAAAACACACACCCGCCACGGACTCGATACAGCTACGAAGATGAACCAGACACTGAGAAAGGAACGATTCTTTTATGCTTTTTACACGTGTGTATGTCTGTGCGTGAAGTAATTTCTTTGGGCTCCTGTATTATTCCACGCAGCTCACGTAGAGCCATGACGATGCAGTTACTTGCTCACTCCGGCGCTTGCGCTCTATAAAGCTTTTGATTGCTTATGCTTACATGTACGTGAGGGGAAACACACAGATACATACACACACATACACACAGTGAGAGAAACACTAAAGGGAATGCATATTCTGTATAACTGGGAGTACATACCATGCATGCCTGCTGACAAGCACCTCTTCCCACGCATGCTAGGAGTCGATACCATGTGCCTCTTTCCTTTTTGCTCTCTTCCCCCATCCCCCCTGATACACACGAGAGGACAGCATTTCGTTTTTTTTTCTTCTTTGCAGAACTATCTCAGGGCTAGGAGTGGTGTGTGTACTGGGGCACACACACACGGCAACTGTAAAAAAAGAGCACCGAAACACAATCGATCATAAGAGAAGGGGCCATGGCACCCGAGATTTCCATGACCGTGGCTCTCGCTATTGTTACTGGTATCGTGGCAGTGCTGATGGTGCGCCTTCGTCTACGGCAGCGGCAGCGACTGGCCGAACAGCCATCCAGCGGCATCCTCGTGCCCCGCGCCTACACGGTGGAGGAACTGGCCGAGTACGATGGCGTCAAGCGCCCCTATGCCTTCATGGGTATTAAGGGCGTGGTCTATAACGTATCGCTCGAGTGGTACGGCCCGGATGGCCCATACAGCGCGTTCTCTGGGTGCGACTCCTCCCGGCAGCTCGCTAAGGTAATAGTAGGACGCGATGAGATCAACGCCGACTGGAGTCGGATGACCCCCGCTCACTTGGATGTCCTCAACGACTGGGAGGAGAAGCTCCGCAGCAAGTACGTCTCCGTAGGGTGGGTAGTGGACCCCGACGGTGACTTTGTGAAGCGCGCGCGGAGCCTTGAGCCATAGCAGCCGCGCCATGCGGGAGTACGTAGGGGCCTCAGGCCACCTCCAGTGGATTATAGTCATCGCGACCAAGGAGGGACCCTCCGAACAGCGACAGCTCAGCTTTTGTAGGCGCGCCTGTGTGTGTGCGTGTGCGCTACAGTCCAGGGAATAAAAAGAAGGCAAAAGTATAGGGAAGAGAAGCTCTGCCTGAGGGGCGAATGAGGAGTGCAGTACCGCAACGGCTCGCACCCCTTGCCTCTCACCTGCCCTCTCCCCTCTCCTAGTATTGTGTGAGGTGCTCCACTACGGCGCAGAGCGTGCTCTCGTCGCCATTATTGTTATCGATGCGAACACGATCGGCTGGGCTGTACTCCAAATATTACAAAAAACACTGATCATTTCTTCTACTCGAACGCGTACGGAAAGGGTAAGAGTGGACTCTCTTCTTCCCCCCCTCCAGTGTGCTGTTGTGAGTTCAATGTGCCAATCACAGGCAGAGTAAATTCAGACGCAGTGAGACCACAGCCCTATCGCGATGAGCAGAATCGTGAATTGACTGAATGCCGCATCACAAAAGAGACTTGTTTTCCTTTTCATTCCTTTTCCCTCACCTCTTCCTCTGGCATGACAATATGAACAGGGAAACAGTTGAACACAGACGTCTGCGTTGGCGTGCTTCTGTGCATGTGTGGTGACAACAGTTCTAGTCGTAGGGACCATTCCTGTCATACCGCTCAGTTGTGGTGAAAGTGTGTGTGAAGGCATGAGCACTGATATCAGTGTCGCCCATCACAGCAAGTGCTGCTCAACAGATTGCATGCTGAACAGCACGACCGGCATCACATGCACCTCACCCCTTCACACTTCCGTTGCCACTCCGTACTCGCCCCTTGACCTACATATACTCACCGAGCAGACGTACTCCCCGTCATGTACGAGCCCACCACATACCTCCGCCGATGCTGCAGTGTGCGCAAGCGACAACTCATTCGCGTCCCCCTCCAACTCCCCTTTGTGCTCGCCTTCCCACGTACCACCGACACCGGAGTGTAGCGCCACGAGCAGGGGAGGTGGAGGAGCACCGCCGCAGCTGCGCGCGGACCCCCCGGCATCTACTGCCACCGTGTCACAGGTCACCAGCGATCTTGCGGTTGTCGTCGTGGCACAACAGGAGAGCATCTGCACGCTGCGGGAGGCACTGCTAGCAGCCTCGAACTGCGTGGTGCGCCTTGGGGGCTCGTTGTTCACCCCTTTCCAGGGCAACTCCACTAACACGAGCGAGTGTCAGAGCACCACTCCCACCAGCGGCAACGTCCAGAGCGGCAGTGCACCAGCGAAGCTGCCCACGTGCACAGTGTGCGCGGAGCGGAGTCATCGGCAGGATGCCGCGGTGGCAGTCGAGGACATACGGCAGACCTTGACCCTGCTCGAGGACACGAGGGCATCGAGCGCATTGCAGCGGTACTGGGCAGACACTGGCAGTGAGCCAACCACTGCACTGAGCCAAGAGTTGCTGGAGTACATGCGCCACCCTCCACAGTTCGAGCCCTATGTGAAGGAGGCGGAGCCCATGACGAGCCTCACCTCATCCCCACCTGCCAGAGCGTCTTCCAGCGGTAAGGACCGTGTGAATAGCGTCATTGTCCTCGACGTGAGCTCCATGTTCTCATGTGGGGCGCCGCTTGTTAGGAGGCGGGCGGCTTCCATCAGTGGTGGCAGCTCGAGGCGAGCGAGAGCCACCCGTTGCAGATCGTGTGGCACGCAGACGGACCCACTGGAGTCCACCGTGGCCACGCCCACTCCAGAGGTGGAGCAGAATGACAGTGCCTCCCTGGTGGCAGAGCAGCAGAGTGCGTTGGCGTTGGAAGTGGAGTTGCTGCAGGCGCGGGTCGAGGGGGCCACGTCGGAGGTGGAGACGCACAAGGCGGCAGTGCAGCATCTCGTCAAAACACAACAGGAGATGGAGCTCAAGTGGCAGCAGGCGACCGCGCAGATGGAGCGCATACGCCAGACCGCGGACGCTGCGAAGCGAAAAGCCTCTGAGGAGGCAGAGTCAATGAATACTGAGCTCCGACGGTTGCGTATACTAATGCGTTTCTCCGAACTGAAGAAGGATAGCGACATGCTGCCGGAGGCCTATTCACACCTCACCGAGGCAATAGAGGTGAAGGATCGCATCACACGTGAGAATGCGCGCTTGGTGGCCCAGCACAGTGATATGAAGCGTTGCGTAGAGAAGATTGCCGCGCAGATGTGGGGTGTGCTGGAGGGGCACCATGATTGGGAGGGTGGGGCTATAGGCATCATACGAGACGTGCTACTACTCTGCAAGGAGGCGGATGCGAGCCTCCCAGAGGTGCCTCCACCACCTAGGACCTCCACTGCAGACGCTGTGGCCAGTGCTGCGAGTGGCACCCGCAACCGGGGAGGGGCTGCTGCGGCTGCAAGACCAGAGAGACCGCGATCGTCCCAGCGCCCTGTCTCAGCGTCGCGGTCTGCGGTGAGGCGGCGGGCCGGATGGCGTCCGCCCAGTGGTGGCGTCCCCGCTGCCGCGTCTCCGTCCTTCTCCTCCCTCGCTCTGCATTGCTTCAACGTCGGGCCGCCCCTGCACCGGCGTTCCAGCTTCAGTGCGCACGCCACACGGGCGCACTTGGCAGTGCGGGAAGCAAGGCGAGGGGTGCCCAGCAGCAACCAGAGCGACCCTGACCTCTGGAGTTACAGAAGCTTAGGCCTACTATCGCACTCTGGTTCCTCCCTCTCTGGCACCTCCTTGTCCCTTGGCGCGGCACCAGTCCACGGAAGGCTCCGCGGGCTTCGTGGCGACTCTAGCTTTCACAGCTTCTGAGCGCCCGAATGGAGTATGATGGAGGAGGCGGCGACAGTCATACTGTAATTGCGTCTCTATTTCTTTACCAGTGGGGGGAGGAGACACTTCGTTTGCCCCAGGGCACCGATATGTAAGACCTATCTCATTAATTTGTGATTGTGGCGACGAGGAAATAATAACATGTATTCATAGAACTCTCCTGCGCCCCTTGCCAGCTATGCTATCTCAACCACACTCGTCTAAGAGCTTCTTGCTGTTTATGCAATAGCAAGGAAAGTGCGACTGCCACCTCGTTCCTCTTTACCACAAGGCCTCTGTGCGCACTCCATATTTTATATATTGTATATATATACATATATGCCCTCTTTCAAGGGACTCCTCTCCACTCCTCCTCCCACCTTCTCCGCTTTATGTCCTCTGTGCACAACGCCAGTAGGAACGCTGCTACCACCTGCCACACACTCCATACACATATTTAGTGAAGCGCAGGCACTATTGCACATACACTATCAGTGCACAGTTGTTGTTCCTGTACATTCTGAGGGAAAGCGGGGGCCACATTCCCAGCCCGCACACCCCCTTCGTTATTTCAATTCCCCGCCTACCAGTGCGAGCTGCAGCTGCGTTTCTCTTCAGTGCGCGCTCACACGCAAAGTCATTCTGGCGTTCTTCAGGCCACTACGGTATATACATACACGCGTTATATATATATTAGTCGCAATTCTGCTGTTGTCAACATTTCTTTAGTATTATTGATCTCTCTCTAGGGCACTGTGAAGCCTTTGGCACTACTGCACATTAGTTGTACCACTCTCTGTTGTCCTGTACTTGCTTGGCTGTGTGCAGTGCTTCTGCTGACCGGCGTTTTCTTTTTTAAAAATTTGTGCTCTTTGCAGACGTCTCTTCATCATTGTCGGCATTCAGCACCGGAGACAGGTGCACACATTTGCACACCAGCTACACGCTGAGTTTCATAGTTGAGGCTAGGTACACAACACACACGCATCTCCTTGTAGAGTAAGGGGCCTATATCTTTCTCTCACCTGGCCAGCTGCCGTTGTGTTGGCCCCTTTTTTTCTCTCTCTCTTCCCCCCCCTTTCACGTCCGCATTTCAAATCGCTCACTGGGCCCGCTTGCGCTCTATCGTTGTCATCCTTTTTTAAACATTTTTGTACGTGTGCACAGCAGATACTTGCCTCTGTCTTACACTCTCCCCTCCATCTACCCGGCTCAGAGAAACCACAGCAGCGTACGATTTTGTATCTCCTCCCACCCCCCTCCCTACTTTGCTGCGTTGCTCTCCAGGTACACGCGCAGTTAGTTGTGGGAGGGTAGATGCCGGCCCAACCGCCTTTCGACATGTCCACCACCGTCACCGTCACGGGAGCGGAGGAGGACCAGCTGCCGACGTCGTCCTCCAACAGCTCGGGGATGCCGCAAGTGCAACTCAAGGGACCTGGCCGGATGCACGCCAGCACTTCCTCCGGCCCATCCCTACAAAGCTCACTCGCGGCTGCTGCCCCAGCCACCACGATGGACAGCTGGGGTGCCTCTGCGAGCCCCGCGCCGAGCGCAGGCGGGGACACGGCACCGCACAGGCACCACGCCGCCTCTAGTCTCAACAACCCCGTCGCGCCCACGCCGCTGTCTCGGTGCCACCACGCCGATCCACTCCACGGCCTCCACGACTCCCCGGGCTCAACGGTTCCCCAGAGCCCCACAGCGACGAACGGAGAGCAGGTCTCCTCGGAGGCACTGGGGAGACGACAGCAAGTTGCCCAGGACCAAGCGACGCACACGAGCAGCGCAGACCACCAGCACAGGACGGTACCTGGGCACAGTGCTTCTCCTAAGCCCACATCGCAATCCGCGGCGGAGCGGAGTCCGCAGAGTCACAGTCATAATCGCAGCCAGGCCACCAGCACACCGAGACCTGAGTACGCCCGCCCGGCACTCTCCCTGAGCGAGCACCTTGGCCCACTGTACCAGAAGCTCCGGGCACGGTATTACCAGATGCAGCGCATGGAGTTGCCTAGCTCAAAGTATAACAACGGCTATGACGACCGCGAGGGTCATTACGTCCATCTCGTCGGAGAGGACATCCTCGACCGCTACCGGGTCCTGGAGAAGGTCGGCAAAGGGTGCTTTGGTACAGTCCTACGCTGCTACGACTCCAAGCGCAAGGAGCTGGTTGCCCTCAAGATCACGCGTCGAACCGCTGGCGCGCGCAGCCAGGCCAAACTTGAGACCGATATTCTGCTGAAGCTCAACTCTAACGTTAAACTGCGTTCTCACGTGGTGCGGCTGCATAAGGTATTTGACTGGCAGGGACACCTGGTCCTGGTCTTCGAGCTTCTCAGCTTCAACTTGTACGAGCTTATAGAGTGCACCCGCTTTGAGGGCGTCAGTCTTGACCTGGTGCGCAAGTTTGCGTACCAGCTCACTCTCACACTGATGCAGCTGGAGCTGCAGCGACCGTATCCGGTGGTGCACTGCGACCTAAAACCAGAGAACATTCTTTTGCAAACACCGAATCGCTGTGGCATCCGCCTGATTGACTTTGGCACGTCTTGCTATATGAACCGCCGGGTGCACACGTACATCCAGTCGCGGTTTTACCGCAGTCCAGAGGTGATCCTTCGACTTGAGTACGGCACCGCGATTGATAGGTGGTCGCTGGGGTGTGTGCTGGTGGAGATGCACACCGGGGTGGCTCTCTTCCCTAGCAGGGATGAGGCGTCGCAGCTGGCCAAGTTCGAGGCCACACTGGGGCCTCTCCCCACCGACATGGTGGCTTGCTCACCAAAGCTCGCGCGGTTTTACATGGGCGGCACCACCCCGGATGGCGGGTACCGGCTGCGCGATGGCGGGCTCCCAGCCCGTCCACTGGAGACGGTGATTGGTGTTACCACCGGAGGCCCTGGTGGACGCCGTGCAGGCACAGCTGGCCATACGGAGTCGACATATAGAGAGTTCCTAGACTTTGTGTCGCAGCTCCTGCGGTATAGGCCAGAGGAGCGCATCAGCTGTCAGGATGCGCTGAGGCATCCATTCCTCGCCCCACTGCTCTCCTCCGATGCAGCGAAGAAGTCGTGAAGGGCCCCCTCTCCCTCGCCCCTTTTCTCTCTCTATGCAGACATTGGGCGAGTGGCGGGGTGGCAAAGGGGCGACGTGCCCTCCCCCGCGTGTGTCTTCGCGCGCTGGGACCTCGTCGTTCATCTGAGGGACTGGAGAAATGTTCATTTTTTTTCTCTGATACATCACTCACCCCTCGGCCTCCCCCGACTCTTTACCTACTTTACCTCTTTCTTCTTCATTTCACCTTACTCGTGATGGACACATTCCGTTCTGGTGTCCTTTGGCGCATGTGTTTCGTCGCTGGTAGTATGAGCCTGTGTGTGTGTGTGTGGATTCGTGTTGGAGTCTTTCTCTACACTGCAGCGCTCTAAACCAGAAGTGCACTACCCAATAAGAAAGGAAGGAGAGAAGAGCCACTGCCACAGCATTGCACCTCCATGACTCTTTGATTTCAAAAGAAAAAAATATATGCGCAAAGTGTCACTTGTCCAGCTCCCCGCAAGCAGTCTCAGCGTAACGTGGAGGGCGGGAAAAGCTGCAGCAACGACAGTCGACACAAACACGCACACACTCACACACTCAATGCACTATGCGTCCGCATGGCTCTTCCCATTTCTGTGCTCCATACTCTTCTTTCACTCACTCTACGGTCTTTCTCCTCTTCCACTGTTTCACCACCACATTGATGTCCTGCATATTCAAGTTTTCAGTACTTTATACCATCCTATCCCCCGAGCTAGAATGAACGCGATGAAGAATCACAAACACCCTGCCAAGCAGGGCAAGAGTAGAAAGCAGCAGGACGAAGATGAGTTCGAGAAACTTCTGTCGGACCTGAATAAGGTAACTAGGAAAGCGGGTGAGGAGAGGTCCAAGCAGCAGATAACCCAGGAGAAGCAGCGCCGTGATCTCGAGGAGAGGCACACCGCTATTCTTGAGAGGACAAAGAAGAATGATGTTGAGCAGGCCCTGCTTGCCCGCCAGCAGGAGCTACAGTTTCAGAAGATAATGCAGCAGATCATGATGGGGCAGCGCTCCTTCCTCAACGAGCCCAACACGGAGTTTAAGAGCGAGACAGTGACCAGTAACCCACATTTCAACATTGCTGTTGGCGAGATGCAAGGGTGGCGCGCGAAGATGGAGGACGACCACGTGATCGATGTGACCTTCCCTTCCACGACGGAAAGCACTGAGGGCTTGTTCTGTGTCTTTGACGGACACTCGGGGGTGGAGTGTGCGAATGCCTGCCACAAGTTGTTTCCTGCTGGCCTCAGGAAGTATGCCACGAAGAATGAGGACGGCACTCACTCTATCAACTTTGAGGCTGCCTTCCTAGAACTCGATGAGCGGATCGCCACTGTGCTGCAGACGAGCGCTGGATGCACGGCTGTAGCGGTCCACGTCACACCGAAGCACGTTACCTGTGCCTCTGTCGGTGATTCGCGCGCTGTGCTGTGTCGCAATGGAAATGCCTTTGACCTGTCTCACGACCATAAGCCCGAACTTCCGGCTGAGCGCAAGCGCATCGAGAGCTTGGGCGGCTTTGTGCAGGACAACCGCGTAAATGGCCAACTAGCAATGAGCCGAGCTATGGGTGATATTACTTACAAGGCGATGAAGGATACTTATGATGCAACCGAGCAGTTCGTTATTGCAGTTCCGGATGTTATTTCCACCGAACGTGACTCCGCTACCGATTCCTTTGTGGTGTTGGCGTGTGACGGTATTTTTGATGTGATGAGTAACCAAGAGCTAATTGAGTTTATCGGCGCCCGCAAGGAGGAGGGCCTCAACAATGTGGATATCTGTAAGGCGCTCTGCGATCACTGCCTGTCCCCAATGTCCACAAGTGGCATGCCTGAACGCGCTGAGGGTACTGATAACATGACTGTGATGATCGTGGACCTGCTCTGAACCAGATGAGAGCGAGAGAGAGCAGGTAGAGTAGTAAAACAAAAGTGAAGAGGACATGAGCTGAAAGAATGGCAAAGAGACTGGCTAGAGATAGCGATACTGTAGCGTATGAATCTGCTGCGGTCGTTGAAGGACTAAATCCTCCTTGGTTGTACTGATTCTTGAACGCACGTTCCGCTTTTCCCACGACGACTCTGCTCTAATATCGATTCGGATAGGCAGTAAGAGATGGCCTATATACGCTATGGCACCTTTTTATTGTGTACCTCAGCATTGTCGCACCCACTCCTCGAAGGATGCGGCACTGCTTCCACTTATTCCACTTTTCTGGACTCTGCAGCAATCACCCTACGTGTCAGCTGCGATCGCTGGTCATTTATAATGGCGTCGTCACGCGGGTGGGCGTAGAGAGAGAGAGGGAGGTGCTGTATACACCTCCCTCTCTCTCTCTACGCGGAAGACGGAAGCAAAAAGAAAAGAAATACAGACCACAATTCAGCAGCAGTGTAATCATTAAGTTGTCCAGCCATCACACTCGGACAGTTGTGTGTGTGTGTCTGCGCATGTGCTGCGAAGGTGATGTGAAAGAACATGTGCAGGGTCTGGAGATACCATTGCACAGAATACCCAATGGCTATGCTCTTTAAGAGAAAAAAAGCGGAAGGGAATGGGTGAGAGCGAGGGGGGGGGGGGAAGTGGGGACGTAGCTGAGATCGCGAAGCAAGGGCAGGGGAACAGCCATTTTTTTAAAACTTGAAAACTATCAAATGAATCACTTTGTGTGCGAGTGTGCATGCATCAACTTACCACCGTCGCAGCGCTTGGATTATGGTAAGCCTTCGCACCATATCTTCTATTACATCCATGTGTCTGGATGAGTGGAGAGAGAAATGAGCTTATAAGAGAAGGCAAGCACATTTCCTACACAGAGATGAGCTGACAAACTGTGATGGATACTCGCGCGTGATGGAGACCCCCCCCTCATTGTGCACCGTATGCATCCGTTGACTCCGACAGCAGTGCAAGCATTAATAATCAGAATAAGAAGCAGACGAATCTTCTAAGTCGGTACGTAATCGTATCATGTACAGGCCATGGGGGCTGTGACTGTGACAGGCACTTAGTGCAAACTATTTCCACTGTGCGTCCACTCTATCGGAATGTGGTGCCCCTCCTATCGCAAATCTCTGACTCCTCCCCTCACTCATAATCTTCAGTATTACACACCTTGCGCACACCGAATAAACACACGCACACATACACACACACACACACACACACACACAGCATAGCCGCCCAGAAGTAACGTGGTGTGTGTGTGTGTATGTGTGTGTGCATTAATTAATCTACTGACGCACGAAACAAAGTAAGTAAAAAAAGAAAAGGTATAAAACCAGGCGCCGCTACGGTCATTACACAGACAAGCAACAGCCATCGTCACATGTCGAAAGACTTGGTGTCCTTCAGTATTTCTCTCACTCCGTACATATTGTTTATTGTTGCTACTGTTTTTTTAAATTTGTTGCACAGCAGTATAGTGCTTTGCATTGCATAGCTCCCCTTCGTTTTTATACATACATACATACCCGGACTGCGGAGAGTGGTGCTGACTTCATATACACAGTCACTTTCTAACAAGGGCAGCGACACGCTGCGCGCCACTCATTCGTGCCTATTGTTTCAATGACAAAAAATCGTCGCCACGACATTGTAAAGCCGTCCAAGTTCAAAACCTCCATCTGCAGTTTCTACGAACGGCCGGAGGGGTGCCCTTTTGGGGATCGGTGCGCGTTTGCTCATGGTGAGGGAGAGCTGCGGGAGGAGCCTAGGGTGGAGCAAGCCAATCCCCCTGCGTCCCCGAATCTTGACAACGCTCCTGAGAACTACAGCACCGCACGTCTGTCGTCTTCCTCCACCTCCGAGGGCACACCATTGAGCGGGGGCGACTTGAGCGTGCACGCGTCCCCATCCCACCCGAAGGACCGCAGCAATAGATCGCGGGGCCACCGCCAATCCGTTAGTGTGCCCGCCACTAGCAAGGCGGCAGAGCATCTCAAAGAGCACTGTCAGCCCGCCACCCCACTCAGCAGCGTCGCGGCCACATCACTATTGCATCCCGCGCCGCTTTTCCGAGTGGATTCTGATTACTCCGCGACGAGCACCCTTGGCGGTGGGGGCGGAGCCCAAGTAACCCATGTGATGGCTCCACCCGGAGCTGGCAACCACCCCTTCTTCGCGGTGAATAGCAACCACCATCCTGTCAACAGCAGTACAGCAGACCTGCCTATCGGCATAGACGTGCGCTGGGGCTGCGGGGGTGGTTCCGTCCCTCACGCGGAGTACTGCCACCCTCTCCGAGCCTCCAGACCTCCGCCACCACCGCCATCTGTACCGGTGTTCCAACGGGGGCCGCCGCGGCGAAAGGGCGGGCTGGTGGTCAGTAGTAACACCATGGTCCACGCACCTCATCGCCACGGCGGTGCGGCTCAGCGTCAGCAGGGCAGCTTGAATGGAGGTGATGGATTTGGGGGCCAGTTCTTCTTTGCGCCCACCACTGCCACAGCTCCCACCATGCCTAGTCACATTGCCAGCGGCCACTACTTCCCAGCCGGTAATGGTCTCTGTGTTGCCCACGGGTACAGGCTGCCCCCAGCCGCCCCCACCCAGTCGGCAGCCATGCTCTCACCGTCGCCGCTGATGGTAGTTTACCCTCCCACCGATGGCCCCACGCTGAGCGCAGCGCCATCGCAAGCGCTTCACCCAGTGGAAGGCACCGCCGGAGGCCTCACCTTCCAAACCCTCATGTCCTCCGGCGCACCACCGACGATTGTGCATATCCCAATCGATCCCACCGGAGCGGTGGGATCTTACGTATCCATGGACTCCATTGCCACACAGCAGGGTCTCTTCACTTGCAACCAGGTTGCTCCCTCTCCCCAGGGGGCGTCCACCTTTGCACAGCCGCACATGATGCTAGGCAGCAGCGGCGCTATCTGGTCTGACATGAAGGCCTTCGAAGCCGGATCGCAGCCACTACACCGTAAGATGCACACAGCAACGGACGCTACCCCAACGGCAGCAGTGACCACGTTTGGCGCTGAGGATGATGATAATCTACCTGGAGGCCTGGGTATCCTCATCGAGCACTGGCTTCAGTCCCAAAGGGATGACAGTGGCACTGCCACCGACGCCAACGCAACTTCTCCTGTGATCGGCGGCGATGGGCTCTGCAACCTCACTGCCGCCGCCGTGGGTGAGTGCGCGCCCCCCACAGCCGCCGCTCAGAAGGCGCAGCCGTCTGTACACGTGTTCTCGCAATTGGGAAGCAAGCCCATCACGGACGTACTGAAGGAGCCTGTGCAGCTAACCCCCATTGCCACAGGCACCACTCCGCAGTCGGGGGCCACGAAGGCTCCGTTGGTGTGTACGGTGATGCGGGGTGGTGCGAGCCACGTCAGGCCATGCATGCGGCGCCCGGTGATGGTGAATCAGTTCAAGAGCTCCTGCCTCGCGGAGGGGGAGTCCGACTCTCTGCAGCTTTATTGCGCAGAGCGCAATACTGTCTATTACATCACGAAGCATCGCACCGCGGCCCGTTCCACTAGCAGCGATGACAAGACAGCCGGCGAGGGCGGGGCGAATACGTCGCCGGCTTCAGACGCTGTTCTTAGCCATACTGATGTGATTCAGTCGATCCGCTTCCGCCCTGGTAAGACGAAGCAACTGCTCATGGGCGAGGATAGTGGGGAGGACATTGAGTACTGCATCTAGCACTCCCAATGAGGGTGGTGGTGGTGATCACGGTGGCCTTGTGCGGATTTATCCTAATAGCAGAGTAGCCCCCCCCCTAGAAGAGGGGGTTGAGTGGGTGTTGGAGTATTGGTAAGATACACAACGCTGACGCAGAGTTGGTGAGAGCGAGGATGAGTGGCAGGAGGTAAGATCCGTAGTTGCCACTGTACGCACCACTACTGAGGGAGCGAACGAGAACGAGCGTGTGTTTGTATTATTGTGTATCCGAGGAGAAAAAAAATGTAAAGAGCGCCTTGCTTGTGTGGGTGCGAAAGGCCTCATATTCAACGTGAGCCGTCGATGCGTGCTTGATTTGCAAATGTGGGCTCCGCTACGACCGTTGGTGGGGGATGCATAATGCCCGCTAAAAAAAACATCAAAAAGGAGAGATTATAATGATCGGGTTATGAGAGCCGTTCCCTTTTTTTCTATGCTTCGATTTTCCGCCGTGCTCGCTTACTGCAACGTCGCAGGATCACTAAGCGCGATTGACTGTGCGCCTGTGACAGTAAGGATTAATGAATGGACCTATTTGTTGTATTGCTGCTTTCCTCTTAGCCTCCTTCATTTGCCTCTCTGTTTTCCTCTCCGCCCCCTGCGCGTGTGATTTCCAGAGGTAACGGGAGGATGAAGGGCACTGAGAGGTGGTGGTGAATGGACAGTGTTTTTATTATTTTGTTGAGTGCTATTACATTTCAGTGATCAGTACAATTCCAATCAGACCCCCAAATAACATCAGCTGCATTAGTACCATCAATGACAAGCGTGCATCTTCATACACACACACACAACCACAAACCTGCAGTTTGTGCGTGACATGCCTACGTTACGATTAGACTCTTGTAGGAGGATTCCTGGGTTCCTGTCAACAGGAGACGTGCGCTACCGTACCTTTCCCCGACTTCCTCCTCTAGCACTGCTACACGTCGAGAGAGAGAAAATGTGGTCAGCTTCCCCAATGAGGTCTTTTTGCTGCATGGCGCCTCACTTTTCTTCTTTCATCCGTGCCTCTTCTCTCTCTTTGTCTCTTTCATTTGAATACACTTTCCCCAAACAACAACAACAACGTGAAACGCGTGATTGCTTCTTTCCAGTAGTAATCCTTCATAAATTATTGTGCCCTAGTAGCCACATTATCAATTATCTTTAGCATTATTATTATTGTTCTTTGTGAACACCCCTCCGTTCCTCATCTCTCCCACGTTAGCGCACAATGCCGAAGGCAAATAAGCACGTGGAGGTGAAGCCCTCCAAGTACAAGACAGCACTCTGCCAGTATTTCTCTAAAGGCGATGAGTGCCCCTTCGCCACCCGTTGCGCATTCGCTCACGGGGAACATGAACTTCAATGCGAAGAGCAGAACGTCGAGCTTCTCAAGACGACTGGTCTCAGGCGTTTAGACTGTGCCGTGAGCCCATTCACTCTGTCAGAGCCCGGAACCCCATCGTCGATAGCACAATCTGACACAAGCCGTGTTATGGAGCCCTTCATCGCCGCACCGGTGGCGGCCCCGTGCCGCCGCCCTGTGATGGTGTCGCTTCCCAAATACAATACCGCCTCGGAGAACTACCACTCTCCGTACCTGTTCAGTGATGCACATCAGTGCACAGTTAGCATGATGAATCTCCGCATTCCGCACAGCGGTGCTGTGGCGGATCACAGCTGCTTCACGGAGCGTGCCAGCCCCACTCCTCACTGCAACTACATGCTCTCATCCACATGCCACGACGGGCAGTCTCTGACGTATCGACACAACCCCTATAGCCTGGCCGCGCAGTTTTTGTAAAATGGGCAGATGCTCTGTCGCAGGTCCAGACCAGCAATAAGCGACAAGAGGGCCTGGCAGCTCTGAGGCGTGTGCGAGGAAGGTGGCGGCAGGTGAGGTGGGTGCGGCGCTTGCGTGCGTGTGTACGTGCGCGAACGCTGTCAAATGCGCCTCACCACCTCACTGACAACCACGCTTCTTGACAGTCAAGAATGCCAGCGCGCGAAGAACACATATTCTCTCTTCACTTTGTTTTTTTTGTTGGCATAGCTGATTTTCAGAAGCACACATGACCTCCCCCGTACATGCACACACTCGGTGCTCATGTAGTTGCAGCAAGCTAGGGATATTATCTTGGTACTGCATATAAGCCCCCTTCTTTGTCCTTGTCTCGGACCCTGTAGTGTGTGCGTATGGATGCTTTGTATACACTCCGTCTGCAGAACATGGCTGAGTGCGCCAGTGGAGCGGATGGGAATGGTGATGGCGCTTGGGCTGCAACGTGTGCGAGTGAAGGGCAAGTTGTAGCGACACACAATGAATCATCAAGTCTAAGCAGGAGTGAGCTGTGACAACGGAAATGTTGCGGACTATGGGCCGATCGGATCATGGATCGGTGTGGGTGCTGCACGTACCCTCACGTAGTGTTCGTACTTTGGTATCAATATCGCACTATGCGTGGATCGTGCAGTCGCCTTGCGCCGACCATTCCGTGTGCCCCCCTCTCCAACCCTTCGTACTACTCCTTCAAGGTCTTGCTTGCTGGTCTGTGTGCTTGCGCGTGCGGCTAGCAAGAGCGCACCTGTTTGACGAGGACCACTGCGCGTCCTCGTTCTACTCCAGTTCCTTTCTCTTCGACGCACCTCAGCCCCACTCTTCTACAAAAAATAGATTTTAGGTGACAAAAACAAATCGAAGTACAGCAGCTAATTTATTCAATGCCACATCAATATAGCGAACGTGAGTCGACAATCCCCCCCTCTCCCCTCTCCCCTCTCCCCAGCGCACAGAGGCAAGGGTAACTAACCCTAGCTCTCTCTGGCCTCTGATACGTTTTTTTTTTTCTGTTGTACTTTTACATACGTATATACATAGTCTTACTTGATAGTATGAGAAGCATTCGCTTTCTCTATGAACTTGGTTCATTCACTATCATTTCCTTGCAGCGACTACGCGTGTGTGTTAACGCTGATTTTTTTCTTTGAGTGATTATTAGTTTTCTTGTGTGCGCAGGATCATGGAAGGAGCTTTCTGTTTCTCTTTTTTTCGCATTCCATTGCTGAATTTAATCAGACTGCAGCCCTCCTCGTAGCAGACAGGAATATAAAACTGAATGTAAAAAAACAGGTTGTACGGCGTGCAGTGACGTATAGCGATATCCAACTTATGACAGCAGTAGTTTCGGGTGTCCGAGTACTCTTCCATCAGCACAGGGGCAGGCAATCATCACGTATCGCTTTTTCTGTATACGACTTCATAGCTGAGGTGTCTCAGATACTACGACCACGCGCGCATATATATACACATATATATTTGTGTGTACGTACTGCGAAGATAATTTTCTGTTCCGTTTCTGTTACCACTCCTTCCACGCGCGCTATGTTAAGAACTCAGAGAGACGCACCCCATATGCATGTTATTATATATCTATTTGACAGTAGCATCACCTTTAGTAAAGCAAAAGAAAAAAAGAGAACTTTAAAACACAGTTGCACACAATAAAGTAGACAGTTGGAGCTAATGCTTGTATCACATGATCCGACTCTTGCTAGTGTTCTATTCAAACGCACCTTGATACTGCCCCAATAAATTATATATACATACATGATATATACATGATATATATATATATATATATATATATATATATATATATATTGTCTGTGCTGACCATGCAACAAAAGGTTTCGTGCACACGTGGTAATAGAAACTTCGTTTGGTAGTAGCTGTTGGTCTGGGGGTACTGAATCACACACCTTACCATTCTCTCTATATAGAAAAAGTGCAATAATTTATGGGCTACTTCATTTTCTCTATCTCTATCACTCTCACACAAATACACACATAATACATACATATATATATATATATATACATGCGAGTACGCCCCCCTGCATGTGCGCTATCTCCTACGTATCATATGTGTCTTCTCCGTTGACAGATTCATGCCACCAATTTGGCAAATTCACAGGCTCCCCTCTCCAGAGGTACGACCTCTCTACAATTTTATTACACTTGCATATGCTTCCCTGCTCTATCTATTTCAGTGTCACCGATCAGGCGAACTGACGGACGTATCCATCACTGCGCGCACATAAGCTCACAATCAAATACACGAACACACGTACACACACGCATAGACGCAGCTCACATGGCATTTGCACGCGGTCGCGGCGGGAGGGGAGGTGGGGGCCGCGGCATAAAGCATCAGCGCTTCACCCCCAGCGCCGGCGGTGGCTCTCGTAGTCACACAGCGGCGGACTCTGGCGACCTCATGTCCGATGAGATGGACGTCTTCTTTGGTGATTTAACAGGCGGTCGCGGCTCCTCTCGCCGTGAGGGGGCCCCCGTCACCCCAGCGAGTACAGACGGCGATGCCAGGGGGCATCTCATCCCCACGCAAATGCCTGGAGATGCGGTGGTGATGCGGCCCAACATTGCGGGCAGCGAGCAAACACAGGACGCGGTTATGTGGCTCGAACTGGGCCTGTGCAAAGCACTTGTCCGGGCTGTTTCCCATCTTGGCTTTATCTCACCGACACCAGTGCAGGCGAAAGCCATCCCAGCGGCGCTCAGCGGTGCTGATGTATGCGCGCGTGCAGTCACTGGGTCGGGGAAGACTGCTGCCTTCCTCTTGCCAATGTCACACATACTTCTGACACGCCCCCCACAGAAGGCGGCGATGCTGCATAGCAAACGTCGCTATATCCGCGCTGTCGTGATGCTCCCCACGCGCGAGTTGGGGGTTCAGTGCCGGGACATGCTGACCAAGCTCCTGCAGTTCTCGACCGGACTGACAGTGGGACTGGCGATTGGTGGCGTAGCTCCAGCGGCACAGGAGGCGATGCTGGACGCGGCTCCTGACCTTCTGATCGCTACGCCAGGGCGGCTTGTTGACTTCATCCACAACCACAAGGGCGGCGCTGGGCTAGACCTGACTGGGGTGGAGTTTCTGGTGCTGGATGAGTGCGACAAGATGCTGACGGCTGTGCTGAAGGACCAGGTCGAGGACGTGCTCAGTCATGTTCCGGTAGAAACGCGACAGGTACTCATGTTCTCCGCCACTATGACGGAAGATGTGGACGAGTTCGCGAAGGAACACCTGTACAAGCCACAGAACATCGACATTGGCCACGTAGCGTTACAGTCAAAGCTACGGCAGCAGTTTGTGCGCATTCGCACCGGCACAGCTACCTCCTCTGTGGAGGACGATGAGGACGATGATGCCGGCACCACGAAGGCGAAACGCATCCGCTCAAAGCGTCTGCGCGAAGCTGCGCGCGAGGAGAAGCTGCTCAGCGGCGAAGGCACTGAGCACGGTGGTGAGCAGGAGCATATTACCAAGATCAAGTCGCGCTACGTTGTCGCACTGTGTCAGACCTACTTTAAGGAGAAGGCAATGATCTTCTGCCGCTACCGCACAACCGCCCACCGGCTCGCCCTTCTCTTCAACGTACTCGACCTCCCGGCGGCGGAGGTGCAGGGCAATCAGAGCCAGGAGAGCCGCTTCGTAGCAATGCAGCAGTTTTCCGAGGGCAGCGTGCGATACCTGATCACAACTGACGTGGCGTCGAGGGGGCTTGACATTAAAAACGTGGCGACAGTGATTAACTTTGATCTCCCACCAACACTGATCGCGTACATCCACCGCGTGGGCCGCACCGCTCGCATCGGGGAGGTTGGGACCGCTGTGTCGCTCGTGCATGAGGTGGAGGACTCCGATATTATGCGTAAGATTCTTGCCGTCAGTGGGGCCATCAACGAGCACCAGGTCGCATCCGTGAAGCGCCGTGACGTGCCCGCGGATCTGCTGAAGTCAACTGCGGCGGCAATTGACTCCGCATTCCCACAGGTGCGTGCGCAATTGGCCGCCGAGCAGCTGGAGGAGAAGATCACACAGGCGGAGAAGCGCTATGGGAAGAGCGACACGTTCATCGAGAGCATCACAACACAGCCAAAGAAGCAGTGGATCCTCGGCCGCGAGGAGAGCCGGAAGCGGAAGCGTGAGGAGCGGGCCCAGTTCGAGAAGGAGGCGGAGGTGACCATTAATCACTTCCAGAACGAGCTATCCAACTTGGAGCGCGAGGAGATGGACATCTTGCAGAGGCAGAGGAAGCACCGCCGCGTTGAGCGGGACCGCAGGGATCAGGAGAGGGAGCGCGTCAAGATAAAGGCGAAGGAGCAGCGGAAGAAGTTCGACAAGAGGATACAAGCTGGCGTGGTGAAGAAGCTGAAGCGCAAGAAGGTGCGTGAGTCCATACGCGACCGCAGGGCAGCGCAGAGGGCAGAGAAGGGACAGGCAGCATTTAAGCATGGCGACGGTCGCAAGCAGAACAAGAAATCGCGGCACCGCGGACGTATTAAGAAGCACTGAGTGAAGCATAGCTTTCCATCCTCATTGCTGTAGGTTGCATCTGAGCTGAACACAGATACGTACAGAGAACGAGAGAGAGGGAGACATGCGCATCACTACTCTGAGCGTCGCTGATGATGCCAGCTCAGAGAGAGTGTGTGTGTGTGTGTGTGCGTCTACGTAAGCCGGGGGAACCTATCTGACGATAAATGCGGGTTTTAACTGTGATGGTGCCCCTTCTCTAATAATGTGACGATACTGAAGTGTCACGCACCCACAGTGACGTGGAGGATAAGGGTGTACGCATAAGGCAACTAAATGTTCTTTTTTTACTGACTCGCTTAAGTGCCACTATAAAGAAATCAACAGCAACGATATCAACTACATATGTAGGGGGGATCACAAAGTACAACAATGTGGCGTTGTGTGATTGCCCACTTGTCTCTATCTTCCTATCCATGAGCAGCATGCGTTCCTGGTGAACTGTCTGCTGAGTGTGCTCAGCACAGACACACACTCACACATTCGCACCCAACTTTCCACCCACAATACCCATACGCTTCTGCTCTTCCCACGATACTTTCTGGATGCTTGTGGCTAGTCAAGGGGACCGCGTAAGTACTCTAGCTCAACGTCTCTTACCATCCTTTGCTAGCAGTCAGGAATATCTGCTGGCCTTCACGATAGACGAGTGATCGTTGCTCATTTATCCCCGTCTTCTCACTTGCCTTAAGTCACTCCTCGAAAAGACGCCCACAATGTCGACAGTGCAGAGGACGGACAGCCTTGATGGCATTGCGTTAGTTTTTGCTGGAGGCTTCGCTGGAGTGTGCTCAACGTGTGTGACCAATCCTCTGGACACAATACGTGTGCGTCTGTCAGCGGGCCGCTCGGCAACCGGAAGGTCACATAAGAGCCTTTTGGCAACATCGAAGGAGCTGTTCGACGAGGGTCTTTTCCATGCTTTTAGTCGCGGTCTGGGGGCGAACATCATGGCTTCAATGCCCTCCAACGCCGTGTACTTACCTACGTATAGGCTACTCACAAATGAGCTGACATCTCTTGGCGTGAGTGAGCAGCTGCGGCCTCCGCTCTGCGCCTTTGGGGCCGTCACAACTACCAATTTAACACTGGCGCCGCTGTTTCTAGTGCGCACCCGAGTGCAAGTAGACGACAAGCTCACCATTCGTGAGGTCTTCGGAGACGTAATGAGGCGCGAGGGCGTGAGGGGTTTCTATCGTGGCACTGTAACCAACATCGCCGGGCGCTTCGTAGAGGAGGGACTCTTCTGGACTGTGTACGAACTTCTCAAACGCATCACGCACGAGGGTAGCTTCGCTGACCGTAACTTCTTTTGGGCGTCGGCGATGATGGTGTCTCTCACAATGATCGCCAAGCTGACAGCCACCAGCATTGCGTACCCATACAATGTCGTCATGAACCACCTGCGCACCGTCAACAAGGCGACTGGCAAGCACGACTACGTCAAGGTGCTTCCCACCATCGTGCATATTTATAAAGCGGATGGGTTCTTAGGCTTCTACAAGGGTCTTGCCCCCCAGCTCCTGCGGAGCGTCATTAGCAAGGCTACTCAGATATACGCGTTCGAGTTGGCAATGTTCACGTACGCACAGATGCGACTCCGCGGGCGCATGGAAGTAGTCCCAGAGCGCACACTTACAATAAACGGAGGGCAGAACCACGGGAGTGACTCGTGATTGTGCAGTGACAGTAGATGAGCGAGTAGGTCTGAAGCACGCGCACCCGCCACCATGGGCATAGCGATCCTCTCCCCCCCTCCCCCACACACACGCACTACTATCTGGAGGTGGTAAAGTTAACAGCAGCTCACCCACGCTGCCGTGAACCCGCTGCCAACGTTACCAAGGTTTGTGTGTGAATGGGCTTCCGAAGAGAATACAGCGGCCTAGTCTACGCGCACCAGCGGCTCCACTGACTTACATGCGAGAAATTATATACTTACGTAGCACTGGGGTGTGCAATAGACATTCATAGAGCACCTCGACAGCGAAGTACCAGTGCTTTTTTTCTCTTAATGCGCTCAAAGACTGCTGTGCACGTTTCCATCCCACTGCACTTTCCTAAAGAAATTAATCAAATTACGTGTGTTCACACTCTCACAGAAACTCTCGATGCACTCGCCAGATTGTGTCGTCTCCAGTGCCGCTCTCTCATATATATATAGGCACCGGCCTTCATGGCGCGAATATGGAGAGCGTTGTAACGCGCTTGCAAGCGTAGTTGAGGGGAAGGGAGCGGGAGGGCACACAGAGTGTGTCTTTCTTTTTATTTGTGAAACAGCCTTTTCCTTTGTTCATGCTATAACCATTCAATAACGTAAAGTTCACTAGAGTATCACAGCGAGTTGAAGTTACGGGGGGCGTGCTGCTGCGCACGGTGTTGGTGGCTGCTGGAACTACAAGGAGAAAGAAAAGCGGGACATACATAGAACAACGCACACACAAACATACACACAGGAAGAGAGAGAGAGATGCGGAGACAGCAGCCTCAGAACAACCACGTGGGTGCTCACACAAAAAAAGGAGAATTGACAGTGGATCACACTCCCCTTGTCCCCCCCCCCCCGAGTGCACCTTCATATCATAATTAGCAGCCTTGGCAGGTGTATCTTTCTCCCCTCTCGTTTCATCCCTTGTTACTCCATGGCTGTCCAATATACAGCAGCAGATAGATTGCCCACATAGTCACATTACTGTCCACTGTACGACTGGACAGCCCTCTCATTGCCTTACTTCTCACCTTTCCCGCCAACCAACATGGCCGCCCGCAAGTCCCAGGTCAGCAAAAACGTGCAGTCTGGCGCGAGTGTAGCAATGGAAGAGGTGGTTCCTCTGCTCCGCTTCGGAGCCGGGCTCTATCAGGCCTACACGGCCTCTGCGCCCCCGCCAAGCGTAACCGCAGTGCAGCTCCCCCGCTTCGGCGACTATCTGAGGCACTTTGGGTTCTCTGTGGAGCGGGAGAGCGTGGAGCGTGAGGTGCAGCCCCACCACGCTGCCAAGCACCCAGACGCCTCAACCGCCGGCAGCGCACCGGACCCGGGCCTACAGGCGACCGAGAGTGCGGTGTGGGGGTGCCCGGAGGCTGAGCGCGCGACCGCCGACGCCCAATGCGCGGCTGTTGGGGATCTCGTGGGCATCACCGACATTTCTGAGCTTGCGGGGAGGATTGTGGCCCCCTTTCGGTTGGTGACGTGGCGCCAGACCGGCTCCCAGTGCGCCGTGATGAAGGCGCGGTGCCTGTATCTCTGGCTCTGCACGCACTTCAAGGTGGCTCCCGGTCGAGACGCTGCGACCAGTAGTGGCGCTGCCGACCAAACCGATCGAAAGGCACCGAAGAGAGCCTCTGTCTCGGGGCAGACAGGTAAGGCCGAGAAGAAGCGCACGACCGCGCGCAAGGATCCACGCGGTGCGGCGCAGCAGCAGGCGGAGTTGGTAGCCGCGCCTGCCCCAGACCCCTTGACAGTAGCGCTGGATACCCGTATTGTCACACCACATGTCATGGCCACCCTCTACTCTAGGATGCTCACGAGCGCGGGGCTGGAGGGCAGTGTGGTGGTACCCGGGTGCCTGAAGGGCATCAGCGCTGAGGAGTCGTTTGACTGGCACTGGAACATTGTCTGCATTGACGGAAGACAGTACCTGGTCGACATCGCTTCCTCCATCTATGCTGGCAGCCTTCGCAAACCCCCCGCGGCGGAGGCGGCACCCGAGGCGGCACAAACCGCTGCGGTCGCCAGCGCCACCAATGGTGCCGCTGCTGTAAAGGGGCGAAGGGAGGTTGCCGGCACTGTGGAGGAGGACCTTCCGCCCGCCTTTCAGGTCGCCTGCCTGGATCGCGGCGCGAGGCTCTCACAGGTGCGCCGTGCTGTAGAGGGGTTTTACTTCTTCACTCCCCCGCAGCAGTTTTTTTTTACGCATTACCCACAGGACCCGTCCCACGCCCTCCTCGCCAAGGTTCCGACCCGCGTTTCCTGGGACGTAGCGCCACGCCTCACTCACGACTACTTTAACTATCCCATCCAATTGCACTCTCACCGCCGCAAAAGCTCCTTCTCCGTGCGCAGTACTCCCATCTACATGTCTGTCCGGAATGCGAATCCTGCCAGAACAGAGCTCTGCTGCGTCCTCTACGCTGGCACCCTCTCTGAGCTCCCCGAAGACCTCACCCGCGCAACCGCGCTGGGCCCGCAGTGGATTTGGCACCAACG
This sequence comes from Ecitophya simulans, assembly GCA_027574965.2. Lineage (NCBI taxonomy): Eukaryota > Metazoa > Arthropoda > Insecta > Coleoptera > Staphylinidae > Ecitophya > Ecitophya simulans. Next base: position 24,655 of record JAODGE020024903.1, read on the forward strand.
CGAGGAGAGCACAGGCATTGAGACTTTTACGCTGATGGTCCCGCTGAGTGGCTTTTACAGTGTGGTGCTTGGCGCACGCACCATACGGGAGGACCCCTACTCCCCGACTGTCTCCCACGAGCCCTTCGTTCCCTTCGCCTTCTACCAGGCGCGGGTGAACTTTGTTGCCCACTCCACCGCACTACTACCGCGCCAGCACCTGTCCCCTGCCATTTGCCGCCTGATAACGCCCTTGGCAGCCCAGCTGCCCGCTGGCACCCAGCTTTTCACGGTGATGCCCGCGTGCAGTAACGTCGCGGCTATAGCGGTGGTGGCAGGCGCTGCCCCCACCCCCGCAGTCGGCGATCACGCAGGGGCCAGTCCACCCGCTGCCGCTGCTTCACCCCAGCACAGGGAGCTGCGGTGCTTTCTGGCCTTCGATCCTGAGGCTGCTACCTACACGGGCGAGGCCGCCTTTCGGGCCGGTGAGACCGCCGAGCTGTGGATCCTCTACGCGGCACCCGACAAGAATGGCCTCAGCTTCCGCGAAAAGATCGCTGTCCTGGCGAAGCAGCGGCCACTAACGCCGCCCCCCATCCCAACCTCCTCCAAGGGCACGGGGAGGAAGAAGAACGGGGACCAGCAAGCCCCGAGTGATGCCAACCGCGAGCGCGAGCTGCTGCTGGAGAAGTTATCCAGTGCGTGTGTCTTTATCCCCTTTGTCACAGGGCTCGAGGTCCGCAAGTTTTCTTCGAAGGACACGAGCCTGCTCATTCAGCCACAACCCACGGCGGAAGCCGAGCGTCTGGCGACTCTGCGCCGGCTCATTGGGGTGACGGATGAGCTCTACACTGAGGCGACAGCATTGCGGGAGACACACTTTCGCAGTGTGGGGACATATTTCGACGTTGGCGAGAAGGACACCAACGCGCAGACGGTGCATTAGTGGGAGGTCTCTCGCTGTGTGCGTGTGCGCGTGAAAAGAGAAAGAGAAGGAAAGTGAGGGAGAAAATAGTATTTGGGTGCGCTGGTTCCACTCCCATTTGCCACGGGCCCCCTTCCCCGTTGTTATTCTCTTCACACGACTGTGCTATGTTATTACTGTTTGCTATTACGCTCAGCCCGATGTAAAGTAATTGTATATAAAGAATAGTCTGTTTCTCAGACTCCCCTCCTCACCATTGGCGATACCAAAGCAATTACCCATTTAGCACTTGCAGTGACAAGTGGGCATATGACACTTGCGTGTCAGCCAAATGTATATGCATGTGCATGTATGTATGTATCTCACAGCTGCGGGCACGATGGTGTCTCATCCCCGGCTGCTCCCATCACGTGCCGTATTCGCGCACTACCACCTTACGTGATTCATTCCTTCACCTTTTTTTTACTTTCGCAGTCTCTATCGCAGACACGCCTTTCCTGTTAGGAGCGCACACGAGCGCATAGATGCAGTCCTGCGCTGTGATTGGCTGTGGACCCGCTGGGATGGCGGCGGCCACGCTTCTGCGCCAGAGTGGACTCATGGTGACGTGTTTTGAGCTCGAGGCCAGACCGGGTGGCATGTGGAGCTACAACAGCAGGGACTTGTTCTCCAGCCGCGGGGCCGTTTCAGCGCTGTACCCCACAATGCGGTGTGTTCTTCCGAAGGATTTCATGTCCTTCAGTGACGTCCGCTTCGACTACACTGTCCCACAGTTTCCTCACCACTCCGCTGTACTCCGCTACCTCGACACCTATGCCGAGCAGAAGGGCGTGCTTGGCATGACCCGCTTCAACACAAAGGTTGAATCCATACGGCTGGATGAGAGAAACCAGCTCTGGAAGCTGATCACTGTCAATGTGCTCAACGGAGATGTGATGGAGTGGTCGTTCGAGAAGGTGTGCGTGTGCACGGGGCAGACACAGCGTCCTCGCTACCCACCTGAGCTGAAGGAGAATACTCTCAACGAGTACATGGCGGCAGGCGGGGAGGTGCACCACACTTCGCACGTGAAGGATTTCCGCTCGTTCAAGGGCAAGCGGGTGGTGGTGCTCGGGGATGGGGTGTCGGCGTACGACTACTGCGCGGAGCTCAAGCACTCGGGCGCGGATGTGTACCATAGCACAATGCTCGGCCAGATGGGTGACCCCACCACATGCGGCCCAGCCGCCTCGGCGTATTCGGCGCCACAGCGGCCCCAGCCCAGCGGGGACGGCACTGCAGCGTGCCAGGCCCCTGGTGCCCACCCTGCACACCCCACGGCGTCGGATTGTGTCACCTTTGAAGCCATGGCACTGTGGCGGCACTCGCCGGAGCGCGACGGCGCTCATGGCACCAGTGAACTTCTCAAACGCTGGCTGCGTTACCGTACGGTGTACATGGAGGGCGTGCCGCGCGTGGGCCACCCCATCCAGGCTGATGGAAAGGGGATCCTTTTTGCAGACGACGTCATGGCACATCTCAGCGTCGATGATGCTGTCGCCGAGGCTACGCAGCGCGCGCTGAGCGGCGCATCAGCGGAGACGGATACCGTAGGTGGCGCCGGCATATTCATTGACGCTGTCGACGCTGTGATCAGTGCGACCGGGTTTATGGTGCAGTACCCATTTCTGCACCCAGAAATGCGTGCCACAGTCGAGGACACTCGGACACTGCTCCCAGAAGTGGGTGAACAAGCTGGCAACAGCAGCGTGGCGAGGCCAGCAAGCTCCCGAGGGCTGTTCTTGGGCACCCTCTATGTTGCCAACCCCTCCATCGCCTTCGTCGGTGCGCAGCGTGAGCTCCTCCCCCCATTCCTCCTCATGGAGGCACAGGCCCGCTTCGTGGCGTACGCGTTCACCGGGCGCGTCCAGCTCCCCACTACTGCAGACGGCCTGCGCGAGATGGAGGCCGCCATCGTCGCGGAGAACCCACTGTTAGCCAACCTCTACAGCGCCACCGGGCTGGGCCTCCACTCTGCCGCGTACTTTAACGTGCTGCAGCAGCAACTGGGGGTGAGCTCCAAAGAGACGTACACAGCGATGATCCTGAGACGCAAGTGGTGGGCTCTAGCGTCCAGCACACTGCGCATCTATCACAAGCTCAGGTCCATGGCGCCGCTGAGGCGCAAAAAGCAGCACGTATTGTTCAGCAACCAAATCTAACGATTACAATGAGAAGGAAGGTGGGAGAGAGGAGAGGGGAATAGGATCTAACCGGTGTGTGTGTGTGTTTGGAGGGGGGCGTTGCCCCGCCGGTGGGCTACGCGCTGCACACGTACGTTCCACCCCCTCCATTCACTGCTTCATCCTTCGTCACTTCTCCCTTCCTCATTTCACATAAATAAACACACACACACACACACACACATAGCCGTTGACTGGGCAATTCGTTACCGTCGCACTATCACTCGCTGCTCTACCTGCTGTGAACGGGTACGACGTGGTGGCAAGTATTCTCTCCTCCCCTAAATGCTGCTTGCCACTCTGCACTGGAAGTCGCTCTCATTGGAGCCATAGTGTCCCCTCCCCCCTGCTCATCCCACCTTACTTCTTGCACTCACACACGGCAGCATACAGTAGTTGTTCGTGCACAGCTGGAGCGCATATATTCTCTATTGCTGTGCGTCTTTCTTATCTTATTTATTTATTTAGAATCTGCGTCGCAGCTTCCCAAAGCCCCCTTTGGCTGAGCTTACAAGCTGATCGATAGCGACTTGCCACTGTATCGTGTTTGACAGCGAGGGACAGTGTCATCCCCCCCTTCCTTCTCTCGCACACCCACATATACTCTCTGTCCTCGTGGACGCCGTTGCCGCTACATATCCCTGCTCTCAAGCTGAAGGGGTGGAAGAAAGGAGTACATCATCTACTGTACGTCGTATACTCATCTACAGCGCCGCTGATAGAGACATCCGTGTAGTGCCGCTGCGACAGAGATGCGCCAGCTATCCCGCGCACTGCACGTGAAGGGGCAGACGCAAGTCCGCTGCTGTGCGGGTGCCACTGCTGTGGCACCAACGCCGAATGAGCCAGTGACCACCACCACCGACCTCGGGGCCAAGACACTTGTGCGGAACATGAAGCCACGTCAGCTCATGCAGGAGTTGGATCGCTTCATCGTCGGTCAAGGGGAGGCCAAGAAGGCAGTCTCTGTTGCTCTCCGCAATCGGTGGCGCCGGCACCAGGTGGCCGCTGACATACGTGAAGAGATTGCCCCAAAGAACATCCTCATGATAGGCCCCACCGGTGTCGGCAAGACGGAGATCGCTCGCCGGCTGGCGAAGCTAGTGGACGCACCCTTCGTGAAAGTGGAAGCCACCAAGTTCACTGAGGTCGGCTTCCATGGCCGCGACGTGGAGAGCATCATCGAGGACCTGTACAAGGCCTCCCTAACGCAGACCAAGCAGAACATCCGCCGGCAGCACGAGGAGGAGGCAAAGACGAAGGCGGAGGACAGGATCCTGACAGCGCTGGCTGGGGTGTCGGATGGCTTCCGCGAGCACCTGCGCAGCGGCGCATTGGATGATATCGAGGTGATGATTGACTTAATTGAAAAGAAGGAGAAGCCAAAGTCTGTATCTGGTGAGAGTGTATTTGTAGCGATTGACCTTCCCTCCATGATGGGTGGCGGGCAGCGTCAGCAGACGGTGAAGAAAGTGATGAAGATCAAGGACGCCTTTCCCGCTGTGCTGCAGGAGGAGCTTGATAAGATGATGGACACAGAGGATGTCTCCGCGGAGGCCCTTCGCGCCTGTGAGGAGGACGGCATTGTAGTCATTGACGAGATCGACAAGATCGTGACGGCTGCGGGCGGGTATAAGGGCCACCAGGCGTCGGCAGAGGGTGTGCAGCAGGATCTCCTTCCACTGGTAGAGGGCACCATCGTCTCCACGAAGGCCAATGTGCAGATCAAGACGGACAAAATTCTCTTCATCTGCTCTGGTGCTTTCCACAGTGTCAAACCATCTGATATGCTTGCGGAGCTGCAGGGCCGCCTGCCCATTCGTGTGGAGTTGCAGCCACTTACTAAGGAGGACTTCTACCGTATCATCACGGAGCCTAAGTTCAACCTCATTGCGCAACATCGCGCCATGATAGCCACTGAGGGCGTGGACTTGGAGTTCACTGAAGACGCTCTACGTGAGATTGCTGCCATGGCGGCACACATCAACTCAACTATACAGAACATTGGCGCACGGCGGCTGATTACCATCACTGAGAAGGTGGTGGAGGAGATCAGCTTTGATGGGCCAGATCGTAAGGGCGAAAAGTTTGTCATTGACGCTGCCTACGTGAAGAAGGCGGTGGAGAGTATGCTGAAGAAGGTGGACATCAACAAGTTCCTGCTCTAGTGGCTGGAAGAGTTGAAGGCTCGACCATGTGTGTGTGTGTTTCTGAGGAGGAAGGCGAGCGAGAAGTGACAAGGCGAAAAAAAGAATATAACTAAAGATAGACGATTTGGAAATAATGACTCATTTGGGTGGACATACTTCGCTCCTCCCAACACGCGCGCTCTTCTTTTTATTTAATGCTCGATAGGCACCGTAGCGTCATTGGGAGGGGAGGGGAAAACGACTGTGATGAATGTGTGCCCCACAAAGCACCCATCCTATTGCACCTCCCCGCCCCGCTCCGACGTGAACGTGCCCCTATCACCTATTATGGCTATTTGCCTCCCCCTTAGCCAAGTACTAACTGTCTCCCTGCCAATTTGCACGGACTAGTGCTCCTCTCTCCCCCTCCGACGTCTTTCAATTTTTGTTGGAGGGAAGAAAGAGAGAGAGTTGACAGTGGCCCAGTTGGTGGATAGCCTCACCGTTCCCCCTTCCTTCCCTCGTTCGCACACCGACACAGTAAATGAACTACGCGTTGGTAACTGTGGGGGTCGAGGAACGAACAAGGGTGTATATGACTGTACGATGCACGTGTGGGCATACTTACACAACGGCATACCCCAAAGCAGAGCATTGAGGGGGGGGGGCATTGGGTTTGAAAGATGCCAGCTAAGAAAATGGGGGCTGAGGAGCGACGCACTTAAGTCTCCGTCCCCACCTGCGCCCACATAACGTACGCGCGCGTACGTTTAGTCTCTGCAGGTTTTTCTTTTATTGGCAATTCCGTGCGGCGTTTTAAAACACCATCAGAAATTTTGATACACACACACACATACGGTGTGCAATCGCTGTAGTATGGCAGTAAATTATGTGCGTGCGCATGGTGTGTGTGTATCTGGATGGGTGTGGGGCTAAGACTCATTCGAACTCCCCCCTTCCACAATCAGGATACTGCCGCTGCCATTGCAGCAGGAGATGGGGCGGACATTACCATTGGGACTCAACTCTCGCCCATGTATCCTCACCACTTTCTCTCTCCCTCTTTCTGTCTCACCATTCTCCAACATCCCCTACACTGTAATCAAAAGGGAAGAAACAACTAGAACATTGAAGTGGCGACGTAGCCGCATCGCATAGGAGTCTCTTACCCACGCCATCCCCTCACGGAGAGCCCGATGAGGCGCTCTGCTAGTCAGCTGTATAAGATCCCAAAGAACATGGGCGTGGCTCCGCGGTATGATGTTTGGAATGAAAAGTATGAGCCATGGGAGCATATGAAGCGCATAGGAAGGCTCGTGGGCACCGGGTTCTACATCCCACCGGACTGGTACAATCATTTCCGCATGTTTCCCCCAATTAACAACAACTTTCAGCAGGAGCGTACCCTTAACCCACAGAATGAGAGTGAACCCACCCAGGACACAACCGACCACCTCAGTACCGAACGCGTCGCTGTTCGGGACGAACTGGCTCGCAAAAGCAGACTACTCGCTGCTGAGGGTATGCGCTATTACAACATCTTCTGGGTCCGCAAGCCCCTCGACCGGATGGAAAAGGAGTATTATGATCTCAAGCGCGCTGGCATCCCACATACTGAGGCGGTGCGGAAGGTCCTGCAGAGTTTCTACGATGAGCTGACTGCGAAGAAGCGCGTGGCGGCTATTCAATCGGAGGAGGCCAAGCTATCTGGCAAGTTTATTACGATGCGCGAGGCCACCGTTGTGATGGGTGTGCTGACTCAGCTACAGCGCGAGCAGCTGACGCCGCATCAGGCAGTGATGCTCGCCCGGGAGCAGCGTGAGGAGGCCCACCACGGCGATTCCCTTAGCGCAACAGTAATGCGCACGGTTAGCGCCTCAGCGACTGGAGGGGAGAAGGTGGAGGCGATGTCGGCGGGGACGTTAGCTGATATTCTCGCTGATACCGACGAACTGCACTCGGACTCGACCACATATACTGTGCGGGTGACTGACTCCGCTGGCGACAGTGTGAAGCAGCTGCAGGAGGTAGCGACGGACAAGACCGGAAGTGCTGAGTGGTACTCTGGGTCGTCTCTTTTCATCAATATGAGCTGATGTGGCAGTCAACTGGAAAACCATAATAACTGAGAGCATCCGTGACGTGGCCTATGAACTCTCTGCTAACAGAGTCCCTGATGGCGTACCAGGATCCTGGCTCTTGTTTTTCCCCCTTTCCCTTTTCCTCTCGACCGCCTGGTTGTGAGTGCATTGTTGTATGATTGTCGTTGTGTGGGTGTGTGTGTCTGTCTGTCTGGACACACAAAGTGGTCTGTTGTCAAGTAAGAGAGTGACAGTATACGTGAGTATTTTAATAACTGTGGCTAGTGACGAGGCGAGGAGAACATTAGTCCCTCTGCCATTCTGTACTGCACTTCTGTGTGCGCATACGCACATCGGCACGTGTGGGCTACCGCCATTGTTCCTCTCCCCCTCCTCCACTTGCACTCTCTCTCTGCCTAGTGCGCATCGATCTCGTACACCACTCCACTCCTCCCTTTTTTTCCTACTGCCCCCCTTCCCTCCTCCCACCACCAGGCGCGTGACAATTTGTTGACTACATCCTTCGCTTTCTGAGTGTGACGTGTCGCCTTTTTGTACACGTATGCATATATGTACGCACACACACACATATATATATATACATCTGTAGGTAGCTCTCAATTACCGTGCTCTCCAGTCCACCAGTCACACAGCGTGCAAATACAGCCACACATCACTGCGGCTTCTTTCAGTGATTGCACACCTCGATACATCTAAATAATGACCGACAGCATCACTAGCAGCAAGGTTTCTGACAGTGATGAACCACACGGCCGTGCTGAGCGCGCGTCGAAGGTGCTGCTGGATGTAATGACCTCCCGTCTTCTGGGCGATACGGAGTGTCCACCAGAACCTTTGTCTTCCTCCTCATCCACACTCGACCTGGGCGAGACTGACAGTGCGCCATTGGGAGCCTCAATGTCACTTTCGTCCATCGCGCGTGCGGAGCAACTACTACAGAAGAATCTCTCCATCGTGAGGGGCGGCTCGCACATTGAATTTACACCGGAGGACATTGCACGCATACGTGATCCAGAGGTGCTTTGTTTTCTAGAGGAGAACTCCGCAATGTTTGGCAAGTACGTACGATCGCCCACTCCCCAGGCTGTCGCTGTCCCAGTCATCCCGCACTCCGCAGCGGCGGACATCGAGGCGGACATTCTCGAACTGCAACGCGAGATCGAAACGTTCATCACTGCCGTCGATGAGGATGGCCGCAACTACCGCATCCTTCTCGGCGCTAATGGAAGTGTGGTAGTACCTGTCAAGGACAACAACGATGATGATGATGAGGGTGATTTTGATGATGCGGGTGTGTGCAATATCGAAGAGCTCAGTACAGTCATCGGAGTCGATGCAGGCGCGATCGAAGAGACTGATCTTGCCGAGGTAGACGACGGGAGTGTCATCGACGTCCCGGATCCTCACCTCAGCGGTACCAGCTGCAGCGACGATGCTGCACAGCGTATCACTAGACCCAGCCGCGTTCCCTACCCTCGGGGGCGGCCCAGCAGGGCTGCGCGGGGGCAGGGCCGCCGCTGCACTCCACATGCGGGTAGTAGTGCGTCTTACCCAACGCCACGACAGATGCGGGGTGTCGGTAGAGTGTCCAGATGGACTTCATCCACGATAGCGGTGGTAACGCCGAGGGCCACTGTGCACTTGCCAGAGCCCATGACAAAGAGGCAGGCAGCTGCTCAGAAAGCCCCATCAATCCCAGTGCGAGCTGTCCGCGCACTGGGTTCTGAGGAGGAGTCCCGCGTCTCCGCTCTTCTATGCCACGATTGGTTTGCAGAGTTTACGGAGGACCAGCCATTCGCGTTCTCCAAGGCATTGGCCACGCGTGTGGAGGAGATTGATGCTGCCCTCACAGAGCTTCAGGGCATTCGTGACCCTAAGAATCAACGTGTGCCACTGACCACGCTGGACACCAGTGATTCTGCGGTGGATAGGCGGCGTCCCTCTTTTCCCACTCCTTCCGGTACCGCTCTCCGCAGCGCTACCACTACTACCACCAGCCGTATTGCGATAGGCAATGAGTATATGAGAGAGATGCGGACAGCGGTGCGCCATGAGCGGGAACTGCAGCGCGTCAATGAGCAGCTAAAGCGTGTGCACGCAGAGCTCGAGCGGCTGGCACTCGCCCCCGCCCCCGACACCCCAGAGGACCTGCTTAGACTCCGACCTTCTTGGGCTCTGGCCAAGGAGCATGGCACAGCGTCGCTTCTGCCTGCGGAGGATGTGATCCAGCGCATGCTAACGGGTGCTCGCGAGGAGAACAGCCGTGCGGTAGCCCGTGGAGAGCTTTGTGCTCAGGCAGCATCAGTTGATCCGTACGCGTCCCTGCGCCAGTCCCTCAGTGACGCTCGCGCGCGTGCTGTTTGCCTAGTTAGCGAGTCGGACTCACACCCCCTCGCGCTGTCATATCACGATGCGGAGGGCTCTTACACGGAGGCAGTATCTGGAGATGGCGATGACACCGATGAAGGTACGAGGTAGTCAAGGACACGGATCACTGATGGGAAAGGTGAGCGCGGGATGGGGAGGCGGCCTATCGTCTCTACCAGTTCATAATGACATGTATCATGAATTTGCAACTATGACTTGAAATGGCCTTTTTCTTTAACTGCTATTGGCGTAGAGAGTGGCTTGGGTGGGAGTACCATTTCTTCTATTTCTCCAAACTCCGCACTAATTCTCGGTGCCACTGTTATATATATATACACACACACATACGCGCAGCTGACGATATCAATTGATCTTGCACCCCTTCCACTTTTGTTTGTTTTCCTTCGAGGCCTTAGAGTTAAAAAAAAATACATAAAGCAATATACGTAGCTCATCACCCGTAGCTCAGAGCAGCGCACACTCTTTCGTACCTAAAACACACACACACACACACTAACTGGAGCACGTACGCTCACAAGGAAGAAACACTCACAAAAAGACACACAAGGAGTTATAAGAACCATAACAACACACAGTTTAACGGTGCAGAAGAGCACACTCATATATCAACTATTTCTCGCCAGGGTTCCCTCCCGCCCTCGCTCTTTGTTCTTCCCCCCGCCCTGCCACCATGCCTACCAATCAGAGTAGCTGCCTCTCCATCATTGCGCGAGAGAAGGAGCGCCGGTCTGTTTTTCGCCCCCCTCAGTTTATGAGGTCCATCCCCTCCCAGAGGAAGACGCTGACCGCCACAGCGAGGCCATGGTACCCATTTGCACAGCCAGAGGAGAAGCCCTTTGCACCAGTCCCCATCCTCACGCCACCACCAGCCCTCGGGGAGACACCTGAGCTGAAGCCAAAGCACAAAGAAGCTCCTGTACTGATCTTGACCGAGGGGCCCCCGGTCTCGGTGAACTCCCTCAACAGCAGCCTGGTCTCGCCCTTCTCACCTCTATCGACCCCGATCTCGCCCTTCTTCCACATCTTCAGCGACGGCGCCACTGCGACGCGTGTGTACCCTGTCGACATGTTCATGTCCGTCCGCAAGGATGCCTCGCATACCCCACACGGCGTGCTCAAGTGGTGTGTGCGGCAGTACCTCGAGGTACCTTCTCTCAAGATCCCAACACACCTGCAGTTGTCGATGAACGAGATCATTCGGTCAGAGGACGGCGTCACCCGCGGCGCGCTGGGCTCCGGCCTCACTGCCAAGTCTCGCGCCAAGCCGGTGCGGCAGATCCATCACAAGGTGATGTCCATTCTCAGCCGCATCACCCCGCAAAAGTACACGGAACTACTTGCTGAGCTGCTTCAGCTTCCACTGCGCCAGACTGACGATGCGGAGCTGAGCGAGGTGGTGAGGGTGTTCTTTGACAAGGCTATTCAGGAGCCTGAGTACAGCGCTATGTACTCGCAGCTCGCGCAGGAGCTCTGCACGATGAAGGAGAACGAGCTGGGCCTGGAGATGGAGCTCCGTGACCGTCTGCTGTGCAACCGCATGCGTAACCAACTGATCACCTTTTGCCAGGAGCAGTTCCGGCGCCCAATTGAGCTGTCGCCGGATGAGAAGGTGGATCGCACCACCGGAACCCCACTCGGCGAGGAGGAGGTGGATATGAAGCGCACTCGCATGAAGAATCGCCTCGTTGGCAACATCAAATTCGTTGGTGAACTATTCAAGATGAACCTGGTCACTGACAGGGTGATAGAGGGGATTCTGCAGCTGCTGTTGGGCACGTACGACCCCGAGGACCCCACGGCGAAGGACGAGTACGTCTTCGAGGTGTTCTCCATGCTGGTGAAGACCGTCGCCGAGGCCTTCAAGGATCACAAGCCGTACGTCCTGGGCCACTTCCTAGGTGTGGCCAAGAGCGTGGAGTACTCCCACCCGAAGCCGCGCATCCGCTTTCTTATGATGGACCTTGCTGACCTCAACAAGAAGCACAACTGGATCCCTGCCAAGCAGCTGCCAAATACTAAGCCCCCTGTGAAGACCACGAGTCAGAGTGGCGGTGTGTCTGCTGCAAAGAAGCAGGCGACGCCCTCCATCACATCGCCGCTCTCCTCGATGGACGTGTCTCGAGAAGAACGCGTCACGAGCAGCGGAACTGCGAACAGTCAGCATTACAAGCTACCCCAGCAGCGCTCCGGCGCGGTGCCAGCCACCCCCGGTGCCACCGTGCTTGAGCATAGCCAGAGTACTGGCAGCTACGCTAACTGGGCCAACGGCAGCACGTCCAACCTCTACACACCCAACTCCCTCAACAGTGGCATGGGCAGCGCGAACTTCTTTCCCAAAGACGGCGCCATCACTGGTGGCACACCGATTAATGGCAGCCGCCGCCTGCGTCTCTTCAAGGCGGCTGTCCCTCCACCGTCAATCACCTCCGGGAGGACGGACCAGCGCTACTCGCCACTGAACCCCACGATCGGCATGGAGGACGCCACTTCTGCTGGTGTGAGAGGTGACGACCGCGGCGGGCGACACACACCAACCGCCACGGGGGCTCACCCGGGTGGCACCGAGATGGTGAACATCCAGGAGGTGGCGAGCCAGCTCATGCACTCCTACAACATTCCGGGGGAGGCCCCAGATGTAGTGCGGTGCATTGACGGCATGTGCCTCAAGAACAAGGTGCTCTGCTTGACTTGGTGGTTGCGTCAGACAGCAACTAAGACGTCCCTCTTCAACGAGCGCCAGCGTGTGACCAACTTGCTCTCTGACATACTCACTTCGTGCCCGTCGATCAGGCCGACAGAGCTGCAGTCTGCAATCCTGGAGTGGGTGCGGTTCGACATCGAAAAAGGAGAGTACATCCAGTGCCCACGAATGTTCGACAACATTGCCAACATGATCCTTTTCAGCCACTCACCAGAGGCCTCCGCATTGCCAAACATCCAAAACGTACGGGAGCTCCTCCACGCCGGCATCTTTAACGTCATGCTGCACGAACTGACGACCGACAAGGGCACTGACCAGATGGTAACGCTCACACGCAGCGCCCACAACGTCTCGGTCCACCTCCTGAACTCCATCGTCGACCCCGCCTCACCGCAAGACACCCTGCGCGTCGCTGTGATGAACCGCTTCCGCCTTCTCCCGTACTTCCTGAGCGTGAGCAACGGCACCGACAGCGAGATGCCAGGGACGCCCCCGTCACGGTGCCGCACGCCCACCACCCCTAACCTCCGCAACAGTCCCCTCGGCGACTCCATCACGAGCACCTGCCACTACGACCCGCTCTCCCAGTGCCTCGCCTTCCAGAGGGTCGCTGAGGACCCGGAGTTTCTGCTCTTCTGGAAGATTCGTTCGGACTCCGCAGAGGGCACGTGGAGAGATGAGGCGGTGAAGATTGCATTGGCTCCTGTCGGAGGCAACAACAGCACCGTGGCACAGGTTGTGCAGGTGATGAAGGTCGTTGGTGCTCTGCTTGCCTGCACAACCGTGACGCAGCGTGGCAACACACTCCTGTGCTTCGCCGACGTGGACGCGGTTGTAGCGGAGATCCTGAGCCGCAAGCAGTGCCCTGTAGTGGATGCTGCTGCCGTCATGGAGGTCATTATGCACTTCACTCAGGCCCTCAATGGCACAGTCGACGTCCCACGCAAGAGCACGCGCATTAAGCCACTGCGACAGACATTTGGTCGCTGGTGTGCGCAAAAGATGGTGGACAAAGCGGTTGTCATGGAGCTCATCCGCTCTCTTGACACTCCAGCGGCTGGCACTATGGGAGCATACACAGCGTACCACAACTGCATCGCTGACCCGGAGATCCCATGGCGCAGTATGCTCACCTGCCTTTCCTAAAGAAAAAAAAGAAAAGAACATGAATACCAAAACCCATATCTGTCCCTCGCTGTTTGCTCATTTCCCGCACACACGCACGGACACACCTGTGCACTGCCACGCTTTCATATAAACGCAACTACAAGTATTTGATGTGTGGTGGGAAGGCAGGTGCCTCCACTTGGACACATGGTCACAAGCGACAAAAAGGAAAAGAGACACAAAAAGGCTCAATACCGCATCTCTGACCTTCAAGGGCTATCTCTTGGTTTGTAGCTTAACTACTGAAAATGTCTCTTCAGACAAATAACACACAATCACACACACCTACACGCGCCTACACCTCAATTATATACGTACATATATATATCTACTAAATGATTTCCCAAGGCAACGGTGACAACAAGAGCAGCTGCAACCACGACTAACGTGAGAGTGGCGCGTATATATATATATATAAGAAAGAAACGAATAAAAGAAAACTAAACTAAAAGAAACTCAACTGCACACTTACCGTAAGACGGAAAGAGGGTCGTATAAGTAACAAGAGAAAAGACTAGTTTTTTTTCCCCTGTTCTGAGGTAACGTCATCCCTCCCAACTGCTGTGTCATGCGTATGCTATGAGGCAATTCACACACATATACAAACACGGACACATAAACAATCTCATATAAACACAGTACCGTCCTCCCTCACTATTATCACATTATCAGACTTAAATAAGTAGCAATATCCTTGCCAGATATACATGCCAGAGAGTCTCAGTAAAGGACTCTTAATTTGCTACTACACAGCTGCTGCAAGTACTTGCGATCGGACTCCCCCTCCCTCTTCCTTCCCACGTCCCCTTTTTTGTACTTGATATAATTTAACTGAGATGGTGTATATATATGTATAAATAGATATTGCAGTAACACTTATGATCCCATTACTATTCCAAGAGTAATCTGTGATCCAGTACAAACGCGGCGATATGGGCTGCATTTTTTTTAAAGTAAAAAAAACACCACCTCCCCACCTTTTATTCTTTTCAACTATAAATAAATAAATATATATATATTTATTTATGACCTACCTTCTATTTGTTCACTTGTTGGCATGTTCCTCCAGGGCCCACCTACACGACGCGCACTGGTATCACTGCATTCTTCCAACTGCCGCACATCTTTGACTCTGATGCAGCGACGTGCGTATTGTATGCTGGTGACTGGAGATCACTACCAATAAGCTTGTTGTTTCCACTGCTACTAGGCTACAGAGAAAAAAAATGGACATGCCCGGCAAATTACACACGCGTATACATATAAAGACAGTACATTTCTATTGTTGTTTTCTGATCTCAGATATATTTGTGCACACTCACCGATGCACAAATCCGCAAACGCATCTCTACGTGTCCCCCCCTTTTCCCTTTCCTCCCTGTGAGTGCGCACAGTCACCTCACCACACCAACTAACCAACCCGCCGTTGCCAGGGGAGTTTTTCTGTTGTACCAGCCAAAAAAGGGCAAACAAGTGATGGACAGAAATATGAAAGCAAAGTAGAGCGAGAGATGAAAGAATTCTGCGCAGTGCTGGACGGCGCTGGCGCAGTGGGTCCTGCTAGCATGCATAGCTTTAGGGAGAAGCGTTCATACGTGATGCTAGGGAGTAGTTCACCAGCCTTTCTCACTCCGCGATTCCGCAGAGGTACGACTTTACTTTATTGACTTCTCGCACCTTCACACTTTATTTTCCTTATACTTGCTTATTATTATTGTGAGCTACTCGTCAGAATCAAGCTTGGCTGCTCTTCCCTCAGTGGAACCACTCACTCACACACACATACACACAAACACAAGCACATACAGTACAAGTTATCGATTGCTCCATTTCATTTCTGTTGTTTGTCTCCCTCTCTTGCACCCGGGCAGGACACACACCAATGTCGCGCTTCTTGACAGGAATGTGCGCCGCCCTAGTCGGCGGTGCTGGGAGTGCACTGTGGAGCTCTCGGGAGCATAGCCAGAACGCGGCAATCTGTGCCGCACCAAAGCAGTCTGAGAGCACATTCTCTCCCGATGAGTTTAGACCCTACAAGCTGATTTCCTCCCGCTACGAGTCCCACGACACACGCCGCTTCATATTCGCTCTTGACGGGCCCGATACACAGTTCTCCATGCCGGTGGCCTCGTGCGTGGTCGCCAAGTTCACTGATGCGGATGGCAAGGATATGGTGCGTCCGTACACGCCCATCTCCTCCAACCAGACAAAGGGGCACTTTGAGTTAGTGGTGAAGAAGTACCCAAAGGGGAAAATGGGCAACCACTTGTTCACAATGCAGCCCGGTGAGGAACTCCTCATCAAAGGACCATTCGAGAAGTTTTCCTACAAGCCAAACATGTGGAAGCACATTGGCATGATTGCCGGCGGCACTGGCATTACGCCCATGTACCAGGTGATCCGCAGCGTCGTGGAGAATCCAAAGGACAAGGCAAACATTTCACTGATCTACGCCAACAACCAACGTCGAGACATTCTGCTTGCCAATGAGCTGATGGAGCTGCAGAAGACGTACAACAACTTCAACATGTATCTCACTCTCCTTGAGGTACCGCACCGCTGGCTTGGTGGGATAGGCTACGTGAATGCTGCAATGGTCTCTACTTTTATGCCGAAGCCGGGTCAGAAGAACTCGAAGATACTGGTCTGTGGCCCTCCGCCCATGCTGCAGGCCATCTGCGGGGACAAGACGTTCGAACAAGGTAAGCCACCCCAGCAGGGCCCGCTCTCCGGCCTTCTCCAGGAGATGGGCTACAAGGAGGATCAGGTGTTCAAGTACTAGCCGTTCTTGTTCCTCTGGATTCGTTCCTGTGATAAATCATGCACATATGTATCTGTGTGTATGTCATCATTGCAACCATGAGTACCCATGATGAGTAGGTGTAGAAAAGTGTACGCGGGCATCGTCGGTGACTGTATTTGCACAGGAGACGAGGGGGCAGGGGTGGGGTGCGTTGGCGGACACCTGCTGTTTGTGGTTTGCCATGAAGCTGCTCCCTCGACATGTTCTCCATATACAGTTGCTGCTGCCAGGCATCACAGGTTGATTGGGAAACGCGACATCGGATCTGTGCCCGACATGTAGTGTGTTATAGGTAGTAGTCCAAGTAAGTAGACTAATGTGACAGGACGTCTGGTCACATAGATAGTACCGACAGAAGAGAGTGGAGAGGAGTGGAAGAGCATAGCGTCATCAGCGGCTGCGTGCCAGTGTGCGCATGTGTATGAACACTAGGATGCCAAAAAAACCCGAAACAACCACAACACACACGTGGACAGGGGATATGCGTTCCTCTTAAAACAAACAATATATATATATATATAAGAACCTACACAAAGCGATTGCGCCGACGTCTTTGTCGCGAGGAGCGTTTCTTGACTGCAGTATTGCCATCTGCTGTGCCTGAACACTTTTCCTAAAGACTTCTGAGGACCACACTCCTTGTCTGTGACTTTCTTTTCAGCTGTCTATTTTCTGCCGGATCCAACAAATCGAGGCAGTCAGCTGGCACTATTGTATTTCTGCAGTCACAGCTTACAACACGCAGGTGGGCACCGCTCAGCAGACACCAACACACACACACACACACGCACGCAAGCAAGCAAAGCGGCCACAGGGAGTTTTGAGATACATTTACTCATCCCATTACTTCATACCTGAGCTGGTTCGACATGTCAGGCAGTGAACCAAAGAGACTCAGTGAGAGCACGCCTTACATTCAGAAGGAGGAGGACAGGAAGGGTACCGCACTGACGCCCACAATCAAATCCTATGCAAATGAGGAGTTTTTGTACAGCCACGAAGCGCGACTAATCCGCGTGATGTGCGAATTTGAGGAGCCTCAGCAGCGCCTTCGCCGCAACTTTATTCGCTCCACCGTTCTCTTCTTTGGTAGCGCGCGCTCGATGACCAAGGCACAGTACCAGCGCACCCTCTCTACGATGGAGGACAACGTCAAGGCCGCCGAGGGCGATCCAACCAAGGTGGCCAAGGCAGTCGCAGAGGTGGAGCGGCTCCGGAAGACGGAATGGATGTGCCAGTGGATGGACAGCGCACAGCGACTTGCTAAGCTGGTTGCGGAATTCGCAGCAGAAGAGCACGACCTCATCAGCCGAAGCTTCCGTGTGGTGCCCGACTACTTCAAGCTGAACGTCAATGAGGATGAATCAGCCCGCGACGTCCGCGATAACTTCCATGATATGGTGGTGACCACTGGTGGTGGTCCTGGCTTCATGGAGGCGGCCAACCGAGGGGCAGCGAGCGTGCCTGGTACCAAGACCATTGGAATGGGTATCTCCTTGCCTTTCGAGAAGGGACTCAATGGCTATGTCTCCGATGGCCTGGCCTTTGAGTTTCACTACTTCTTCACCCGCAAATATTGGATGATGTACTCCTGCCGAGCCATCGTTGTTGCCCCGGGTGGATTCGGCACGATGGATGAGCTGTTTGAGCTCATGACACTGAAGCAAACAAGGAAGATTCCTAATCTCCCGGTCGTTCTCTTTGGACAGGACTTTTGGAAGACTGTGGTGAACTGGCAGGCGTTGGCAGACTATGGAGTGGTGTCTCAGTCAGAGATCGATTCCATATGCTTCACAGACTTTCCAGAGGAAGCAATTGAGTTCATTAAGAAATTTTATGTGGACTTGGCCAAGAGCGCCTAAAGGCCCCAGGCTGGTCAGCTGCACTGAATGTACGTCCGTCTACCTATCACGTTATTTTGTATCACCTGATCGACATCGATAACAGATATGCTGTTAACGAAATTGCTTCGAAGTGTGCTCCAGAAAACGTGATTATTAATAATCAACTTTTCTTATTACTTTAGCGATGTGACGGCCTGAGTGCGTGCGAACGTGCTCATTGTCTCATCTGTGCTACCTTTTCCTTTAGCTTTACCATGGGAGAGAGAACCACGTTGCATACTCGTTGAATGTGCATCAATGTGCGATATCGCCAAAGTCTGTCTGCCAGGTGACCGCTGCACTGCTCCTCATTCCATGGCTCAAGTCTTTTTGCGCTTGGCCGGCCTCCTTTTCCAACTGCAGGTATATTTTATATTTCACCCTTTCTCTCTATCTCTCTCTTCACTCTCTTTTTCCTATGTCAATGTCAGATACATAGCATGCGCAATCGGCCCTCTGCTTCTCCCATGGGCCGGATGCGGAGGTTGAAGCTCACGGCTGCCCTTGCAGCACCTGTGCTGCTCTTACTCTTCATTCTTTTTTCGGGAAACTGGGGAGCTTTGGATTGTAAAAATCCCTCTTCATCCCAATTAGTGTACGATGTGGTCATTGACGCTGGAAGTACTGGCAGCCGCGTGCACATCTTCAGCTTCGCCAAATCCGACGGGGAGCTCGAGCTGCGTTCAGAGCACTTTCAGCGCGTCGAGCCAGGCCTGTCTACGTACGCCTCAGATCCCGCAAGAGGCGCAGAGAGCATTGATGGGCTGCTGCAATTGGCCCTCCGAAGCATTCCAGCGTGGCAGCACGCGTGCACATCCGTAACACTCAAGGCGACCGCTGGGCTGAGATTACTACCGCAGGCGAAACAAGACGCGCTACTGGAAGCGGTGAGCAGCTTGTTATCAAGGACGCCGTTTACCAATCGCGGTGCCGGTGTTATCTCGGGCCGTGAGGAGGGTGTGTATGGATGGCTGACCGTAAACTACCTCCTCAGGCGCCTGCGCAGGGAATCCACGCGGACCGTCATGGTGGTTGACATGGGTGGTGGCTCATCACAGGTGGTGTTCCAGCCCAACGCCGACGTGCTTGCCTGGCTACCGTACAGCTATACGAGCACCGTGCGACTGCATGGCCGGTCCATGCCGCTGTATCAGCACAGCTACTTGGGCTACGGCCTCAATGAGGCGAAGAAAAGGCTGCTCTTCAGTGCAGGGGGCAGCGCTGTCGAGGGGGCATGCTATCCAACATCGGCAGCTACCACGGCCACCTTCGATACATGCCTGCAATTGTTCACCTCCACCATTCTCTCCGGGCCCAGGTGCGAGCACAGGGCTTGTGGCATCATGGGGGTGCCGCAGCCAGTAGTTCCTGGGACCAGCATTGAGGTCTATGCGTTCTCTTACTTTTATGATCGCTTAAAACAGTTTGCGCCAGCTGGTGAACAGGTGCTCGTCTCAGCCTTCCGGGAGGCCGGGACAGAGGTTTGCAGTGGAAGGGCACGCAATGCCGCAGAACCAGAGAGCAAGCAGAGCTCACTCTGCCTGGATTTGGTCTATCTGTACGCCTTTCTCACCGCAGGATTGGGGATGGATGACTCACAGCCACTGCATATTGTCAACAGTATCCAAGATAAGGGTGTCTCATGGTCACTCGGCGCATCGTTGGCGTGGCTATACGGCGTGGACGTCTAATAAACAGCTGGGCGATATCTTATCAAATTGATTGCACACGCAGTTACATGCACGTGCATTTGGAGGCGAAGCTGTCCTGACTTCATTGCATCATACTTGTACAGTGTCAGCACAGCTCATGCACAATTTACGTTAATACAGCAAGTTACACATAGGCATCTTCTATCGGGGATTAGCTATCCTAAACGGTGCGCAGAGCAGGGAAAGACAAATGGAAAAAGTCACATGTTCATGTGGGATGCATCATGGCAATGCACTATAAAGCGTTATCCTCTTCCTCGCCCACTTGCAGTTTTGTCACCACACTGTTACTTGGTTTAGAAGTAGGTGAAGGGTGCTGCTACACTGGCCACAACTCAGAGCAGCGCGAATTACATTCACGTGTGTAAGGCCGCCACCTGCGTCGCTATGATATCGCCAGAAGTGATTCGAAGCCGACTTGAGGACTTCTTAAGCCCCGTTGAACTCGATGTGAAGGTCATTTCAGCAGAGGAGGGAAAGTACAGCGTGCACGTTGTCTCGGACAAGTTTGTTGGCACCTCACTGCTTCAACGTCACCGAATGATCAACAACCTCTTCTCCGAGGAGCTGTTGTCTGGATCGCTCCACGCCTTGTCCATCTCAGCAAAACCTCCTCCACCCAAATCTGCGGACTGACAGTTAACCGTGGATGGCGTCTTCAGTTCCTGCGCCGAGTGAAGAAACACTTGCTGGGTGCCGTCGCTTTAGTAGGCCTCCGCCAGCGGAGTGTCAGTGCGAAGGTCACGTTCACCTGTACATGAAAAGGGTGGCGAACACACGTTATTACGCGTGATACAGGTTGCCACTGTGCACTCACTCTCTACGACCTTTGGCGTCCACCTGTTCATCCATCCATTTTTTTGAATTAAACTCTGATATTTCTCTCCGTATTCCTTTTTGTGGCTTTGTAGGAAAGCTAGTAAGTGTTATTCGCTCCTGCCAGACGTTCTCAGCCCCCACCTCGGCTATAATCAGTCGTACGCACCTTTTGTACAACAGTATTCAAACAGTTCACTTCAATGGATACTTACGTACACGTACACACAAACGTGAACCTCTTGTCTTCTCACATCTCGCTTTCTCTTTTCATACTTGCGTGCACTATCATATCAGGCTGTGCCAGCGATGTAGTCTCTATTTTCCCCTGTTCATATACACTTCCTTCCCCACCGACTTCTTCGCCATTTGCAAAGATGCGAGTTAGCTAGCTGTGGAGTGACAGCGAGGGCTGAGGCACCAGCCACCACGTCACAAGCAACCGTGACATCACTCTCCTACTTCTCACGATCGCGGTTCACTTCATAAAATTTTACATGTATCACTACATATACATTATTAGGTCTCTACACAGCGTCCATGACGTCTAACAGTTCCTTCGATGCAGACACTGGAGTGTAGCCACGTTATCAAGTCACTTTGCCTCCGTTACTTCAAGGCTGTGCGATCTCATTCTGCGCCACCACGTAAATAGGCACACAGGCCAGTATGTGACAGTGTGTGCGCGTGCAGTCGAACATAGTAATTCACAGTTTGCCGAATTCCTCGTTGGCTTTCTCACTAATCGAAGTAGCCATAGCACTGCAGTGGTCTTCATATCACTGCAGTCCATTACATCGCTAGTCGTTCCCCACACTTTCGCGAGTGCGTTTGGTTCTCCACTACAGATACATCTCTAACGAATTCTGCAACGTTGCTGGCTTTCAACAAAACACAGCCCTACCACATGTCCACTCTATTCTTAAACCCATCTTGTGATACAAAAACTGTGCCTGCACGCCGCCATAGCAGCTTACCCGCATATCACTTCAATAGATTCACCTGAACACGACAGTGTAAACATACGCTACATCATGTGCGATAGCAGCACTATTCGCGAGCTACTATCACCCCGATAACTCTCTGGAATCAAAAATCCAATAGCAGACTACAAATCTGCAAATCCCCATCTCCACTGCAATACAGTGGCACCCTCGCCCCTTCTTCCACACTTTAACACAAAAATATCTTCTTACTC
Organism: Ecitophya simulans; assembly: GCA_027574965.2. NCBI lineage: Eukaryota > Metazoa > Arthropoda > Insecta > Coleoptera > Staphylinidae > Ecitophya > Ecitophya simulans. The sequence continues at coordinate 46,680 of JAODGE020024903.1, forward strand.
TTCTCGATCACTCCACAATTACAACCAACTATCATCACATCCAAGTTAAGACGGTGATAACACATCTAAAGTAATAATAATAATACTCTCTTGCAAGACATTACATCACCACGCCAATGGCACGCTCAACTACGCGACGCTCACTCGTCACTACGGCAGCCTCTGCAGCAGTTCTGCTATCACTGCTACTCACATTCACTACAGAAGCAGCACCGCAGCAAGCACACGACTCTGACCACTTAATCGATTCCAGAGACACACTCAACCATGAAGTTCAAAAACGCACGGGCAGACCAGGAGGAAACCAGTGGATGAGCAGCAGCAGCTCCGCCAAGAACGTGGAGTCCAGCAGGTGGAGTGCAGCGCCGTCAGGGACCTCATCGAGCAGCTCATCTGCTAATGATACATCGGGTGGCAGTACAGCAAGTGCTGATGAAAGGTTCCTCGCTTACATTAACGCCAGTGCGACGCCAAGTGGCTGGAGCCATAACATTCACTACTGCAGCTGGCGTGGTGTGGAGTGCAACGACGACAGGAGAGTCATCTCCTTGACCCTACGGGAGGGTGATGCAGCTGGTGTCCTGTCGGACAACTTGGACCCCGAGGTTGCCAGGAAGTTGGTGGTGAAGACCATCGTCTTCGACCGCCTCCTCAGTGTGACTGGAGCGCTCCCCACCAGCTGGGCCGCCATTCAGAGTCTCGAGGTTCTGAAGATCCTGCACACCCCTCTCAACAACACTATTCCCGAGGAATGGGGAGCGATGCGGTCGCTGACAGTGCTCACACTTGTGTACACGGAGGCGAGTGGGGAGCTGCCTGCGTGGGGCCCCGCCTCGAGGCTGCAGTGGATCGAGATCACGAACAATGAAGCTATC